>SJJU01070323.1:0-87754 GCA_012932125.1 Conopomorpha cramerella
CCCCTTTCAAACAGTAGGTATCGATTTCGCCGGACCATTCATCACTATTAACAAGAGGGGAAGGGGGGCTAGAACTATAAAATCATATCTATGCATATTTGTTTGTATGCGATATAGATGTGTACATCTAGAAGCCGTTAGTGATTTATCTAAAGATGCATTTCTTCTCTCTCTGCGTAGGTTTATATCCCGTAGAGGGAAGCCGAGTGAAATATACTGTGATAACGGCCGTAACTTTGTTGCCGCCGCTAAAGAAATTGGCCGATTCCTATCCTCAAATAAAAAAGATATCAGTGATTTTTCTATTGATCAACAAATAAAATTTATATTTTCTCCTCCTTACGCTCCTCACTTTGGAGGTATCTGGGAAGCTGGGGTAAAATCCGCGAAATATCATTTAAAAAGAATAGTTGGCAACATGCACCTTACTTTCGAAGAGCTGACCACTATTTTTGCACAAATCGAGGCCATATTGAATAGCCGCCCTTTGTGCCCTCTCCCTTCCTCTCCTCACGACGCCCCTCTCTCCCCAGGGCACTACCTCATTGGGCGTCCTTTGGCTGCGCCACCATCGCCGTCTCTCGACGACTGCAACCCAGGCTACCTGCGTCGGTACCAATGGCTCGAGCAAGCACGCCAGCACTTCTGGCAACGATGGCAGAGAGAGTACCTGAGCGAGCTCCAGCAGCGCTCCAAATGGAGGACAAACCGGGCTCCACTGAAGGTCGACGACTTGGTAATCATACAAGAAGACAACACGGCGCCCCTAGATTGGAAAATGGGAAGAGTAACGCGCCTATATCCTGGGCCAGACAATATAACCCGAGTTGCCGACATCGCCACTACCAAGGGATGCATCCGCCGCCCCCTGACACGCCTCTGCCCTCTGATTGCTGATTCTGACTAACATGGATGTAACGGGCAAAAGCACGGAGTGCTTTCACCGCGGGGGAAGATGTTCGCGCCAATATTCGTATGCGCTTGTAACACCGTCCGCGTCATCGTGACGTCACGCTCCGCGACTCGGACAACTACCCTACTTTTTATTATATTCCTTTTTGCACTGCCAGATCAGACGATATAATTTGTATATTTTACGTTTATAACTTTAATTAAACCCATAATTATCCAGTACCTACCAATTCGTTTGATTTGCAAGTTTCTATAAGAAACAGTAGAAAATAACCAAAATACTGTACGTACATGTCAAAATCAGTGGGAGGATTTCAGAATGTGTTATATGGTATGCTCGAATACGGAAGCACGTAGATAAATCTAGTTAAATACAAATAATTTTTACAAAGGAACGTGCATGCTTAGACCACACCTGGAGAATATTCGTAAAACAACTCCTAGGGACCAAAGATAGTCAGATTAAAGCTCTTAATATGACTATCTTTGGTCCATTTTAATGACAAAATTATATTTTCGCCCAGAAATAAGAGTTGCTTGTTTTCATCGTCCATAATACCCACACATATTAAATTATGTCCAGAGTGCAATATCGACAGCATTTAATATATAATTCTACGAATGTTGACCGTCAACGTTCAGTAATTAAAAAATATGTTCTATATTAATAATATTCAAGGAAAATCATGAATGAAAAGTTCCAGGTAAGCACTTTTTGTTGCCATTTTACGAATTCTGTAGGTGTATAATGTCGTAAGGTCACGCCATTAAAATGCAAAAAAAGCATTATTTAATTGTGAACCCTATAACTACCTATGTGATCGTCATTCATTACACTTTACCTAGTTAATAACTACTACTATCATGTTTAATATTTGAAAACCAACACTATCGCGTTTTCTAAATAAATAAAGTAGAGATCTTGCTCTTTGCTGAACACACAAAGCATATTGGAACGTAGCAAAGTATCTACTTGTTGCTGCTAATTGTGTTAGTAAGTTATTATCGTACCCGTGAAATACTTATGTACCTACATTATGTATTACCCGTATTTCAGAATAAACCATGAAATCGTAAGAGAACGCTTTCAACGAAGTAATTCGAGACTGGAATAGGTATTTCTAAAAACGATGCCTACGTGCAAGAATGTAGAGCTGCCGTGGTTCAGTGGTTGGGTTACTCGATCGCCTAGCGGAAGGTTGTGAGTTTGTGTCCGATTTTAATACGAAGAATTACATATTTTGAGAGCCTACATTTGCGCCACAACACTCTTACGATTAACAAAGTCAGTCAATTGGAACAAAAGATTTATCAATTGTTTTAACTGACTTTAGCTGAACCTGTTTGTGGAAAAATCCTTCTTTATTGAGACAGTCGTTATTTGCATACGTTGGGCGAAATGTCTAAATAGTTAATGTCGTACGTAACACGTACAGAAACATGAGAATTATTTCATAGTACAATGTCTAGTCGTAACTTGTAAAAATAATTGAGTCCTGAAACCGTAGTACAAACTCCAATAGACCTTATCGGATTGTACACAGTTAAATTGCAACATACCGTATGAACCGGACTGTGACTAAATGATCTTTGTATGTTTTTGGTCTTTGTTATCGTGCTGACCGCACGTGCGCAGGCGCAACTATCTAGTCAGCTACTAGGCGCTAAGCGATTACCCTGTCCACATTTTATATTATATCACTTACAAAGCCGTAATTATTAAACATAAAATAAGAAATACTGAGACAAATATCATCACTACTTAGTAGGCACTTCCTACCTATTATTAGTTTAAATACCTAAATAAACAGAAATATGTTTTACTATTGAGATTATGAAATGTATCAATATTTTCATCATTTATCGTAAAGTTAAAATGGTTGTAAAGATACTCCAATACAATTCGATGCCATATGAGTGTTTTGCTATGTGTCCGATGCAAAGACAAATAAACGAATATTATCTTCATCGCCCATTGATAGCAAAAGTATACACGTATAAGCATAAGGTAAACAGGCTAGCACCCACCAGATTACTAGCTACCAGATAAAACCATTCGGGTCATCTCTACGTAAACAAATCTAAAAAGCTCGTATCAATACAATAGAAAATAATAATAATATATAAGTACCAAAAGAAAACTGTTTTATCGTATCATTTACACGAGTTACCTAAACCTTTTCTTTCTAGATATTTCGATAGGTTATTTTTTACGCCGTGCCCGGTTGTTTAAGCTATGTAAAATATTTACAAAAGTGTAAGAGGCGATGCCTATTCCATTGGGACAATAGAAGTACTTACATATTTAGGTAACAAACAACAGATTCTCCGGCTCCGTTCCGTATTTAAAAAAAAAACAAAAAAGGTACAGAGTGTAAGAGGTAAGCTAAAAAGGTACCTAATTTGTTTCAGCTTGTCGTGGTATCTAACCAATTACTCTACCATCTGCCGTCGTTTTGTTTTTATAGCTATCGTGAAACGACCATGGTGTCTCGGTGTTTCCATTATACTTTATACCATGCATGACTGGTATGTGGTTTGTTCTTCAACACCAGTATGACCAAGCAGAAGCTAGTCTAGATTTACTTAGGTACGTATGTATTTTGTACGACTACTTTTTAAGCGCACTTGAAATGAAACCTTCTTAAACTAATTTTATCATTGACAATTCTGGATGCAAATAAATGCTATTGAGAATATTGGAATGAAGTTTAAAATGCGTTAAATAATTTTGCTCTAAAATAACTGACGGTTCGTGGCAATCTACGTCATCATCAGCATCATCAAAACGCTTCCGATCCATATAGTGCGAAAGCCCGCCTACGGCGATGAGCCCAGCCCACACGTTTCCAGAATATCGATATACTTTTTAGTGAAATTCGCATTGCTAAAATAAAAATAATAATTCGCACAGCAGATACACATAATCCGTATATTAATAAATACAAATAATCCGAATACCCCGAAGTGTGTGGCTCCAAAAAGTATTTTTACGCTATGAAATCTCTCTCACAAACAGATTT
This sequence comes from Conopomorpha cramerella, assembly GCA_012932125.1. Taxonomy (NCBI): domain Eukaryota; kingdom Metazoa; phylum Arthropoda; class Insecta; order Lepidoptera; family Gracillariidae; genus Conopomorpha; species Conopomorpha cramerella. Next base: position 3,936 of record SJJU01070323.1, read on the forward strand.
CTTTTTATAATACAAGAATGATTGAAATGTTTTGTGTATTTTTTTAAAATATTTTTCACAAAAAAAAATATTTTCGTAGAAATAAATCCCATGAAAAAATGAAAATAAAAAAAACTAGGATTTTTTTGTTGAATTTCGTCGTAATCAAACAATACAGTTTGCAATATTCTATGGTATTCTTACCGTGGTGCCATTTATTTGCCATCGATATTGGTGCCGATGTTCAACAAATCAAAGGGTAAGGAAGTAACGGTTTATAATGAAGGGTGACAACTAATAATGTACCTTGTCGTAGGCTATGATGATCTATTTATATTTTAAGGCTATAACTGAATAAATAACATTTCCGAAGTGACTTGTGATAACTGTGGTATAAGGCATTTATTGGTTAGGGAGGCAATGTAGCCCGCAAACTGCAGTAGTCTTAGTAAAACCTACATATAAGTCTACCTGTACTTCAGTAATTCAGGTGAACTAGACAGTTCTTGATCTCATCTTCTTTCTTGTAGACTTTATTATTCAACGTTAACGACTAAATGACGATCCTACAAAATAATGTGTGCGAACGGATGGACTTGCCGAAATTGGGTTAAATTATGAATATACTAACTCGTAACCATTTTCAAAAGCAATGACTCAAAACCAAACTCAATAGTTCCAACACAGTAAAGTGCTCGAGAACTAAACAGAAAAGTCTCTATGATTGCGTCAGACATCGATTGATGGAAAATCCCCTATAGGTGCAGGTGAAATCAGACCCCTCTAGCGGATAGCATTAGCGGCTATTGTGAAACTGTCGTTAGTTGGAGCCGAGGAGAACTTACTATCGTACATTAAAAGCTATCACAAAATGATGATCTCAAGCAAAATAGCGCCGAAGTTCTCGTAATCTCAACTGATAACACGAGTTAAACATGGTTTGGAAATAGGAAGGCCGTCGACCCGGTAATAGCCACACGTGCCAAATAAAAATACAGATCCTGTACCCTCCCGCGCTGCAATTGGATTTGACATACAAGATAAACGCTAGGCACAGTAATAATGTAGCTAGATAATTCGATTTGCAACGCTAACAAACATCACACAATGCTCGAATCAGCTAGACCGCAACTGTGCTATCCTCGTTGTCTTAGTTAAACCGAAACTCCGTCCTGACCTAACGTCTATTCAAACTTTGTTACGATATCTATCCTACTGCATGTAGCTGAGATCGAACCGCATCGGAAATTCGGAACTTCCTGTTAACAACTTACTGTCCCCCTCCAATTAAATTGTGGGTAGAAGCGACTAGAACATGGGAGCGAGTGTGAAGATCGATAGGCCTATAACATTCGGGAAACGCCTCTATGACATTTGCGGACATGCGACTTGGTACAATACATAATACTATATTCCTCGAATATGTACGGATACATTTATATAGGTCTGTAGCTTCAGCAAGAGTTTCGGAAAATAGTTAGGTCGATGCAGACACTATACTACGCTTCATTTCATTAATCACTTGTTTCATAGTTTAGAAATAAAAAAAAGTGTATTTATTTTTATTTTTATTTCATAGTTTAGAATTTCAGAGTAGGTATGAACGTACGTAATATTACGTATATCTCATTGTACCGGAAAGAAATCTACTACCAACGTCTAAATATTATTGTAGGTATATATTTCACAGCTAATCTACCTCCTATCTACAAAATACGAGTATTATCAAATGTCATACGTTTACATTTATGTTGTGCGCTTAATCTAATCTACGATCCCTTTGTATAAATGTCAGAGTGGCGTTCCGTTAGTTGGATGCATTTTATTCATTCGCCCGGCACATTCGACACTTACGTAGGTACCTAGATACCTACTAGGCAGCTAGTGTTCATCGCGACGGGGAAACTTCAAATTGAAATCTGATTCGCTGGCTCTTTTGAAACGAAATGTTCCATTCAAAGTCCGTGAAATTCAATCCCCAAAATTTAGGTTCCAACCTGGAATTTTTCTCTACAATTTGTGGACGTAGATATTTAGGGACAATATCTATGTAGGTAATTGTGTAAAATCGTTCTAAACGAACCATTGAATCGTAATCCCTGCGTACAGATTGTGCAACCCACAATTCGTAAAATGCAAGTCCAATATTACACCTACACACAAATACATATTCATACTTAACAAAGTAATAGGAAAATTATGGTGTCAAATTTTAATAAAAACTGTAACTGTAATCTAATTTCAATATATTCTAAATGCTTCTTAACGGAACGCTCAGCCTTATACCTATATTTGTTACAAAAAGACATGTTTTTATCTTCAGTTAGTGATGATTGGGCGTATGTTAATGGGTGTTTGAATAATGTTCAAAGTAAAGCTTACGAACATTTTGTAAAACAAAGGTAAGTTGGAGCTTATCTGTACGTATATCACGCCGTTATATACCGCTCAAACATTCTATGAATTAGTCATATTTGCGTTTTATATGTACGTATTGATACGTAAGCATGTAGGTAGCTAAGTCTATCAAATGTCATTCTTATCTAGTGGCATAATTTTCAAGTTCACAAGTCATGAGTTCACGATTAATTATGTTGGTGTCTACCGAAATAATTACCTAGGTAAGGAACAATGATGAGTCAATAAAAGATCATTTTTGGATCCGTATTTCTGCGTACTTAACTAATTTCGAGATATAATGTTTGACATTATATTACTGACGCCATCTTGGTCAAATATGTTTCGTCAAGATTAAGTATGAAAGCTACGAAACAGATGTGTGAAAATACGTTTTTCTCGAGAAACCAGAATCGAACTTCTTAAAAAACTCTTTCACCCAATCCTCCCTGCAAGAGCCTGTGGTCTCTGGTAGCTTAAGAACAGAAAGATGCCTGAGAAGTACAGGGACAAATTCGAAATGTAGTCAGTCCTCTGGATAAGGAATGAATGTCTGACTGTGCTTCTACCCAATTAAACAGATTTGAAATTTTTTAATGCGCGAACGACAGAAAAATGTCCTGTTCCTAAATTGTAGAGCCTAAATTGTGAAGCTTCTAGTCAACAAGTAGGTACTACTTGCGGTCAGTAATCACTGACATGATATTAAAAGTTTAAAACGGGTATAACAGGGCGAAGTTTAACCAAAGATAAGCATTCAGCTCACCTTCGTTGTTTGCCCGACGTACTCCAGTCAGCTCGCGACCACGACACATGTCACTGTATCGAAACGTCGGCCAAACAACGAAGGTAAGCTGAATGCTTATCTTTGGTTAATCTTCGCGCTATAATACCCGTTTTAAACTTTTACTAATCAGATTTTTCTGAATGTAAACTTTCTTAATCCCATGCGGACAGTTCACTCATTAATAATTAAGGCAATAAAAAAGACGATGGTACAAAATGACAGAGCTTTTAATTAATTTGTTGGGATTCATTTGTTTGAGTGGGTTGATTAATACATCAGACAAATTAACAGCATTCAAGCATGGCGTAGTCGGATAGACTGACAATGGCAACTAAGTAGGGTTTCTTAGTTAAATTCCTTAAAAAAAAACTAGTACCGACTAGCTATTTCGGACGACTATGATTGCACTAAACTTTGGTTAAGGGGCTAAAGCTACAGGAAACATGAAAATTGACAGCTGCACTTAGGTATATTCAGCTTTTATATTCAGGACGGAATAATATTCCAAAACAACAGCATCCAACGAAATAAGTATGTAAATTAATACCCCAGGTAAAACAAATGCCAGGTAGGTATAGTTTTGGGACTTCGTCAACTGCTACTTAGCAAGACAAGACACCTCAAATCGCTTGGAAAATATTTTAAATCAACACGAATAAATAAAACCGGCCAAGTGAGAATCAAACTCGCGCGTTCTTTATCCCCAAACCATCATAAAATTACAAAGTAGTCATAATTACCTTCTTAAGATAAGGAGCTTCTTCGTGTTCTTAAAGGATCCGGAAATACAAATTTTCCTCCGAAAGTAATTATTTCAAAGCCAAATTAAATATTATACTATTAGTACACTACTTTCTTTATTATTTTTCAAAGGTCCTTAAATAGCTGTGTTGTGTTTTGTTTATCGAACCCGAAGGGGGCGGAGACTCTTGTTTAGTCTTTAGAATCGAAAAATATACAAGATGTATTTATCTAATTGAGTGGGTATTGTATATTTTTAGCGTAATTAATTAGATATTTGGGAGGGAATAACTAAAAAACAAGCAGTTTCACAAGAAAATGGCTATGAAGGCTGAAGGTTGAAGATATCGTTTTATCTAGTACGTAGTATAGAAATTGCTAAAGGTTATGGCGCCGACGGAAGCTATTACGCCGAGTGACAGCGACAGCAGCTCTAGACTCGTCGCCAACGAGCAGCTCACAGACATATGTTCACCAAAATTCTGCTTTTAATCGTCCTTGCAATTATAGAGCTCGTCGTGTCGTTAATTCCCTTACAGCAACGAGGAAGTCCAGATTCACACCAGTTTCAGCGGAAAGAAAGAAATCTACAAAAAACTTCTTCTCGCGAGATAACATCTCCCGACTCATCCCGACTTCTGGACGACGGTCCACCAAGAAAGTTGTCTGTATTTATTTATGCCACTAAAACATCAATAAGGTAGAGTTGTTATATTATGACAAATAAAAAATTTATGACATTCATATGAGTCCCGACCTTGGATGATAGACCAGATTAATGGCTGCCTGTACCTACACAGTGAAAATGTACAGTTCCGATCAAGAAAAGCTCGACGTAGCCGTAGCCTCGTTTCCTAAGGCATATACTGAAGTTATACTTAACATGTCAGCTGTGTATCAAATACTGAATAAACAATTTTGGTAGACCTGCTATAAGTAAAGTATACGTCTCACCGCATTTGAGTGGGTGGGTAGCTACAAACCTACGTTTACGTTGTAAATAATAGAGCAGTCGCAAATCCAGCTCAAGTCTCATTTATTTTATCATCCCCTGCTAAATCCTCGCAGTGAGATGCAACGTTGATATACTAGTAAAGACGACATTTCACGCACGGTCACCTGACCCCAAATTAGGATACCTACCATGTACTATAGGTGTCGGAGACTGATACACTACCATAAATACTTTTAAATGCCTACATATGTATGTATATATAAACATAAATAAAACACCCAGACGCACGCAACATAGGGCCTCAGCCCACAACTAAATCAGTATGTCGGCAGCGGGACCCAACCCCCGACCGTTCATCCTAGATACAAGTGCCCTGACTGCTATTCCATGCAGTTCGTCAATTAATAGTTAATTCTAGACTTCTACAAAATATTGCTTTTTTTAATTATTATTATAGAACAAACGCCCAAATTAATAATGAACTAAAATATATTTCGAATTTTATACGCGAAATCACGGTTTACCAACAGTAATAATTGGTGGTTAATACCACAATTAATTTTCATTCCAAACATATAGGCATACAGCCTATCCGTTCCTGTCTATTGACTTCATACCCATTGTTGGTCAATATCGGTATATTCCTAGGTATTCCTGTTGCAAATTCTGGATATATAGGTCAGGTCAGGTACCTAGAACCAACATTCACTGCCTAAGTCAAGCCAATTAATACCACCAGTTACGTCCATCAAGTAACTCTATCTACATTGACCTACCGCAAAGGAAGGGTAAGTACCGTCAGCACAAACTAAAAAGTATTTTAGTAGGAATGCATTTCAGTAAGAATGTAGGGCGTGTTTAAACGACAAAAATATTACTATGACACAGTGTCCTATGAACGATTGGGTATGTTAAACTCAAATTGCTACCTACTTTTAAATATTTTTTATTAATGTTATAATTATTAGCCGTAGAACTGATGACCATTGGGGTAAAAGAGTTCTCGATTGGACACCGTGTCTCGCCGTGTAGGACGCCCTAAGGCAAAGTGCACAAATGATTTGCGCAAAATGGTTGGCAGAATCTGGATGGCGAAGCCTAAAACAAATCACAGTGGCAGTGCAATTGGAGAAGCCCATGGCCAGCAGTGGGCGAATATGGGCTGATTATGACGATGATTTAAATAAATACGTCTGGGCACAACAAATGCCTCAGCGCATGAAAATTATGGCGGAATCTAACCCGCGACCGTCGTAATAGAGCCAAGTGTTCTGACCACTAATCCATCCCGTCAATATTGATATTAAGTTTATCAACGATATCGTGAGTTAAATGTAAATGTGATAGTGATAAGTGGCCCGACCATCCTACAGTAATACCAAAAAATCATTATTATGTCCGGTCATTGTCGTCTTTCTAGCTATTCAAAGAAATAAATGTCCTATTATTTACACGTAGCCTAAGCTGTCATTTGTATATTCGTATTGAACAGGTAGTGTCCACAATAATTACCTAGCTACCCAAATCACCCAGCTGCTAAATAATTCTATCTAAGTACCACCCACCTAATAAACCAACCTATTGTAGTAAGCACCAAAAACCGTATGTGAACTTGTGCTAAGCGGGAATGAAACTGTCTATGTAAAGGTCATTGTTTCAAATGCCAACCGAAAACTCAATTAGATATGTACCAATATATGTAGGTATGGGTATAGGTATATGCATAGGTCTTCAGCGTTCAACTGTACCTACCAGCCACGCTACACCCAGCTGATATCGAATATGTAAATGCTAAATGCACAAACAATTTCATCCTTCAGAGGAATGCTAACCTCACGGCTAATTGTTTCTAAGTTCGTAACTTCAGTGACTAAGTAATGAATAATGTGAGAAAAATTATACGTGAAGAAAATGCATTATGTAAACGAAATTATGAACTAATTGACGCGATTCATAGTTTGTTTTTGTTTTATAGAGTTTGATAGATATCTTTACCCCTTTAATTTATGCTGACGGTACCTTACTCTACATAGAGATACGTGGAAAGCCATGTATCTCTATGTAGAGTAAAGTATACAGACACCACGACATAATTATTAAGAATAATAAATAACGTAGTAAAGAACCGGTAAAACTTCTACAATCGACCTCAGGAAATGTAAAATCTTTCTCGCCGGTAATCATTTAGAAATGTCAATTATTTAATTAAGTAGGTAACTACATAAGTGGATAACAGGAAAATTATTAATGTAAAGTTAGTTCTCTTATACTTTTTACGTACTAGATAACAACAAATGAAGACAAATAGGTAAATAAAACCAATAACAAAAAATACATCGGACGAGAGACCAGTCAAACAAACAGAGATGTTGTCGAAAATCTCAGCATTCTTCCTACAATAAAGAATGCTATAAATTGTGCCATCACTCGGAGCTGTAAAATCAAACTGTTGAAATCATTTAACTGCAACAAACAGACGTCAAAACATCGCCGACTATGGATGAACAACAGAGTTAAACTGCCGAAACGTGATGTTAAGAAGTCGTCCAAATACAACTATAGATACTGACCTTATAAAGGTGGCAATGTGCTCGGTGCTCGATGCGTCGAAAATTAGTAGAAGGTTGTAATAAATGTAATTTTCTCGGAAACGCGTTAGTAAGCGTGTATAGTCTGAATGACAAGTTCGCTCGCTAGTTCGCGTAAACTTGGAGTACGGAGGTGTGGCTAGCACCGCGGCGCGCGCCCAAATGCTCTGTAGCAGCAGTCCACTGAAATGTGTCGATGACAGCGCGTCGCGCAGGTGGCGCGCCGGGCGCATGCGCGCGGCCGCCGCCGTCGCCGCCGCCACTACGCCACCCGACAACCGCCAACCAAGGTCGTAACGCGCGAGAAAGAAGATCGTCATCGCCACTGCGATTCACAGAGGTTCATGAATCACGTACTTTACTGCGGATCTCCACATACAAGTATATTTCTCTACGTATAGGTATTCGCACTTATCTCGCCGCCTCCCCAACGTTTAATCGGGCTCGTTGAGTGATCTGAGGCAGCGATTTTAAAATGTTCATTAGTCTCTTAACACTGAGTTATACACACTTAAGTACATGTAAAAATGAATAATAAAAATACCTACTTAGGTACCAACTCAATGTTACACAGAATTATTTTGCCTAGCGACCTCTAGGTATGTACATATCGGAAATACAATGAAATAAGTCACGAAATTGAATCTGCCCAAGAATAAAATAAAATCCCGCCAACTCGGATTTGCTCAATTAATGTTCTGTACCAATCGCTTGCCAGAGACCTGCCGTTTATGAGAGATTTTTTAAATAGACCCTACTGAGTCCATTTGAGAAGGTATAAATGTCCCGGAACATAAGAAATTCTAGAAAATTATACTCTATATGAAAAAAATCTCTTCACGCCTTTAAATCTAAAAGTGGGGTGCCTACCTGCATATGGCATGTTATATCCATAATAGAACTAACTAAAAACTAACTTTAACAGGATGTTTGTAACATTCATTTAGAAAAAAAGGCCGTTAGTGACAAGGGTACTTAATCGAAAAATATTATCGAAAAAACTAAATATCGCATAAGTGTGAATTAATCGGTGAGCAATTCACATTCCTTATTTTTGGACATATAAAAAAAATAATATCTCAAGACATTTTTACACCCGATCATCTTGCCCTAAACTAGGATAATCTGTATGGATTTCAGAGACTTACAAAAATACTTTTAAATACATACAATATACATAGGTAAATAAAACACCCAGAGGCGCACAACAAATGCCTCAGCTCATCACTATGTCCGCGGCGGGAGTCGGACCCGCAACCGTTGTCCTAGAGCCAAATGCTCTGACCACTTGTCCATGCCGGCCGGACGTATACACAGTAGTTAAATAGTTATGTGTTAAACCCTGCACGGACATTATAAGTACTTTTTTTCCTCCACAACCTCCTATTCCTAGAGCAAGAACCCGACACTACTTTCAGCATTTCGATAAATTTATAAAAGCAGAAAGATTTTCTATACACCAACGGGTCCGTCAAGAATTATTGTAAAATTTCATTGTAATCCGTTCAGTCGTTTTATAGTGTACTATTATAGTGTATTATTAGTGCACTGGCTTTAACGACAAGGTAGGTAGTAATCCCCAAGGATTGACACCTATGTATAGGTAACTTGTCTTTACGAAATATCTAGAAAAGGTCTATATCTACCTATGTACTCACCCACAAAGCACGGGTAACTAAAATACTAAGGTACGCAGTGTTTTTTTGCCTATATGGTGTGCACGCCACTGATCCCTGAGTAACTCGAACAGTGTTTGGTTCCAACTCACCCGTCCCGAGATTGTGCAAACTATTAAACCACTACAATGCTGAGATAGGCATTAATCAAACATGACATCAATTTAAAAAAAATTTAAAGTTAGGCTAGGAAATTAGTGAGACAAATTCTTATGTCGTATAACATAATCATATTCATATGTCGTATAACATACCATTACTAAATTCTTAATATAAACTAAATATAAATTTGTTAACATTCACTTAATGGCGTTAGGTACAACTTTATTTTTACTTTTTGCATGTGGTGTTTACTTATAATTATTAACATCATTATATCTATGTAAGCATTAATGTAACCTCTGTTGGTGATTCAAATATAATAAAATAAAAAAGTAACATAAGCAATATTTTATACCAAAATTCCTACGGGAACGAAAAACGCGAGTAACACCGCGCGTTAAAGCTAGTAAGTTGTGAAACTGTTTAAAAATGTAACAGTCTTTCGATAAATTATAAAAACAGTGGGCGCCCCGCAATTTCATCCGTAGTTTTAATTTTGGAATCAAATCGATTTTATTTTAAACCCTCTCATACCTTTGTACGTCGTCTAAAAAGAAAAAAAAGGTATTCGCCCAATACTTACAGATTGAGCATTCAATTACAACATTTGAATTTTGAAAAGTCGTTGGTAAATACTTACAGTAAATTTCATATTCTAGGTGAGATTTGCGACGGGGGCAAACCCTTTGAGAATAGGCATTATCTGTTGTTTAATCACTATTCGTCATCATCGTTATCAGCCGTATAGCATCCACTGCTAGACGAGGGCCTCCATCTCACTATTCGTATTCACGTTCAAAATCGATTTAAAAAAGGTCCTCACTGGCATTTAGTGGTTTATGGTGTCACCATATTATTATCATAGTAACATTATAAGTAGTCGGCACACTGTAGAAAGCTCATTTTGACACATTGATAACACCGTCGAAATTATCCAAATATTTTGTAGAACGGAAGTAACGGACGAAATATGTATGGCAAAAAATAGAACGTCTAAGTTCAAGATTTAGACGTTCTATTTTTTGTCTTTAGGTGACGTGTTTTTTATATTGATATTTTAATCGAAGTATCGAATATAATTGTTCGATATTGTTATAGGTTTATAAGTGAAAATTTAAATTAAAACATATGCAGTTACCTACATCAGAAGTAATAGATAACATTTATTTAATAAGAATCAACTAAAAGCAATAACCAAATTAGAAAAAACCGATTCTTTGTAAGCTTATACGAAAATAAACATCACTACCAGCCACCTCAGTACAGCCGTCAACATGTGATTTTTAGTCTTACAAAGCGCGGACTTGATTATGGGTCTATTTATTTCGAAACATCGTACTTTGAAGTATTCGGGCCACATCAGACTAACTGCCCCGCACTGTATAATGTAGGTACATACATAAATAAAAAAACATTTATCCAATGATTGCGAAGAACGTTTTTCATCTCCATACAAAAACATTGTATTGAGAGAAAATATTGTCCCCACAGTAAAAGTTGACCACAGGTCACAAGACGCATAATAACTTCGAGAGCTAAATAAAAATATACAAAAACTTATTTGTTAATAACGGCAGCGTCCCTACAAAAAAACAACGTTGTTCGGGTTTCAGTTTGTCATACAAAATTAAATACCCTGTAAGTCATGTCCTATTAAATATTTTGAAAACCCTATCCTCATTGGAACCCTACAGAACTCGAATGACCTATATACAAAAATCAAGATACGCTGACGGAAAAAACCCCGTACACTTTAAATCTAATACGGTTACCACGGCACGTTATTGCCGGGGTCCCCGGAACAGCCTCAACCAAGTATGGCAACTAAGGGTTCCGAGCCGAACTGGGACTCTCGAAGAATCTACATACCAAATTTCTCGTTGTAGCGGTTTGATGAGCGGCTGATGAATGAGTGTGTGGAATTTCGATTTTATAATTATGACTAGTTGTGCCCCGCGGTGTTACCCGGATATAAAACGTTGTCGGAGATTTTTCGTATAAAATAATACATATAATCTACTTGTAATGACTCTCTAAATTTTAGCTTTAACATTTTGCCCCTTGTCGCCATATTTCCATATTAATGTTCATCCCCTATGCTCTATTGTTATTTAACCCCTTTGGGGTAAAACTTTTATAAACTTTGAATTTCGATACCGTACAACATTTCACAACCCCCACCCCCCTCCCGCCTTCAATAATTGAATTCATTACGAAATTTGAAAGTAGCGTTTCTCAAGCTCTAGGTCTAGACAATTTGTTTACAATATTGCTTATAAATCGGTTTGGTGGTTCTGGTGGAAAAGCGCGAAAGACTGACAGAGTTACATTCGCATAGTAAGGTCCCCGAGCAATGGTCTAAGAAAAGTTTTTGGGCTCCTCAATATAAACAACTTTTACTATGGCGACAATGCGGGGAAATAAAAAAAAATCATCTCCATACAAAATAGATTTTATTTCCCTCCGGAAATGTCTTTTATTGTTATTTCGAATTAGTGTTTTTGTGAATTCCCGCGCAATTTACTGTCAAACACAACGTAAAAAGTGTTAGCAAAATCGGTTCAACCGTTCAAGCTACCTGTGGGGTGCGTACACACCAATAATCGTTACTATGACACAACAAAGATTGCCGGTTTAAGTAATTTTTATTGTAATCGTGTCTTACGACACTTTTGACAATTATGTGTCTCTTAATACAAAAAAGTTTCGTTGTCCTTCAGCGATAACTTTGGTATATCCAGGATAGATATCGAAGTAGTTAGTGCGTCTCCTCATGGGAATGCAAGTTTAAGCGATCATTGAAACGGGAAAAAATAATGATGAAAACTACATTCTACTGGGGTAACTTTATTCTCGCAGATAATTCCTAGAGTCATAAAAGTTATGTCGTTAGAAAGCTGAGTTTGTTATGATGAGCAAGGTATATAAATTACGCTTGAATTCACTCAGATTTGCTGACTTTTAAACGGCTGGATGCACATTAAGTATTGTATAAAATAATAAGTACTTACACGTTTACGTCTGACATTTTTCAAACAAACTTACACATTTATATTAAACTAGACGAACACCCGGCTATGCCCGGGTGATCCGTTGTCAGTGACCAGCCAATATGGCTACTGCGATTGGTCTGCCAGCATAATTACAAATTAACGAAATACTCTACAATCCGAATTTTTCGGATATCATATTGTCGATAAAATATTTATTCAACTACGTTTTTTACTTAGATAACATTTCGATCGCGTCTACCGTACCTCTTGACGAAATTATTATTATAGATAGTAAGTAGAATACATCATTGACAGCTCTGGAATGGAATCAGAACAGTCTACAAAACAGTAGAATTTGACTTAAAGGAGTATTTCAGGATCATGAGGTAGGTATGTCTAATATGTAATACCCTACGTACCTATACGTTACATACTATTACCCATTACATACTACGTAAGGGCGTTCTATAATTAGGGGGGATGAATCATATGTAATCAACTTTTAATATAAATTTTATTTTTCGACGTACTAGTCTGCCCTAGACATAGGTCCCACTTATCGTATCTTTTTCTGAACCTTAATTTCCTTTCTTAAAAAACCCTTCTCTGAAATCCTTGAACTGCGGCGACAGCTTCATCTTCGTTCCCCGAGGCTCTCGTCCAGCAGAGGAGGTCAAGTGGCTGATGATGATAACAAAGACTCCATAGTAGTGGCTCCATTCCTGAGGTATTCAATCATCACTACTCATTGGCTGTCCCAAATAAAAGAACCCTTAATCTTGCCGGCGAATGTAAATGCCTTGAATTTCTTAGGTGTCGGTGATGATGCAAGTCATGGATTATATAATTTTGAGATTATATTGTTGAAGCTGTGTTACATCAATAGTTAGGAATCGAGCCGTCTGTAATGCATTCAATCTAGGTAGCCAATGCGCTGATACTTTTTTTATACCCAAATAGTCATTATTAATATCTAATTATAAGTATAAATAAAAAATCATTGAGCTGTTCGTTAGTTTCGCTAAAACTCGAGAACAGCTGGTTCGAATAGGCTAATTTTCTTCTGTCTTCAATTATTCGTGGAAGTCCAGGGAAGGTTTGAAAGGTGTATTCCTTCTAATAAACGGGACACAAATCTTCCTAAGGCAAAACAAATGTTTGCCGGGACAGCTAGTCACATATAAAAATCCCCCCAGGCCCGACACAAGTGATTTGTATTATAGAAAATAGAGTAATAATATCTACTTAATGCGTAAGAGTATTGCTGTTTTTGGAATCAGTATCAAACATAGCCTACAAACAATTAGCCAGGTGTAAAAATGTATTATTGAAAACAACAATTCGGCGTCATCAAAACCGTCGTTGGATTGTAGAAACGGTGAATGAGAAGTTTAAAAATAGTTTTAAAATCTTCCGTCATAGAATGTTTAATAGAACCATGATATACACTTTTGCCGATTTTAAAATAGCAGCGGCCCTTATTAATTGTTATATGAAGACAGCATACTAATAATTTCATTGCAACTATACCTACACTACACTCACTCTACGCTCATATGTACCCAATGTATAATATGTTGGTACCATGTATAATTGTAAACAATGTGAATAGGCAAAGGGCAACATTTACTCACCTGGAAGCAAACAGTACACATCATCATCATCATCAGCCCATACCTGTCCACTGCTGGACATAGGCCTCGCCAATTGCACGCTACTGTGATCTGTTTTCGGCTTCTCGCATCCAGCTTCTGCCAGCTATCTTGCGTATATCATCAGTCCACATATTGTCTGATATTCCGGAGCTGACATACGAAATACTCTCTAAGTTCGCTGTGGGCACATATCATTTAATAGTTGCCCGATCGCACTGCAGCGAACATACTAACATAACTATCGTTCATGAGATGGAGGATCGCAGACAAGCGAGCCATTTTGAAATAGGAAATAATGAAATACTTTTATTGCAGTCCCAATCACACGCTCCCCTCATACGCTGCCGAATTCACTCACGCCACGTGAGGTTTACAATACATTTACATCGCTCAGTGTGGCATAATATTCTAAAACTACAAGACATATGTACGAACATCTGATCTTAGAAACCATGTTATCATATGATGATTTGAATAATAAAAATAACTGTATTAGTATATGCTAGTGGACGCCCCGCGGTTTCATTCGCGTAGTTTAGTAGTACCTGCATCATATATTTGAAGCGTCTAACTTGAGCGGTTTAGATTTTTCATACAAAAGTATTTTCCCGTTAATTAACGTTTCCGTGGGAATTTCTGGAATTCCTTTCTTAGTGCACTCCTACGGTACCTACGTTCGTTCAAATCTCAAGCGCCTAAGTTTAGCTGTTTGGGCTGTGCGTTGACATGTCTGTCTGTCAGTTTCTCCTTTTATATATTTAGATAAAACAAAGTCGCCTCCCGCTGTCTGTGCCTATGTATGCTTAGATTTTTTAAACTACGAAAGGGATTTGAATGCGGTTTTCTTCAGTAGATAGAGTGATTCTTGAAGAAGGTTTATATGTATAAAATAATGTTAACTTTTTTAAATTAGGGATGAGTGAGAGTATTATAAACGTAAGAGTAAACAAATATTATCAGAATGCTCCGAACTGCTAAGCTATCAGGAGTTACACGTCTTATTGTGAGTGAACCCTAAAACATAGACATATGCTGGATTTATTTTACACAATTTTATATAGAATATTTCCGTCATACGTGATTTCTATGTAACTTTAACCATTAAGGCTGCACACATGACGCAAGCTTAAAAAATGGAGTAATTTCTCCCATTTTCCCAAAATTTCCCTGCACTACTCTGCTCCTATTGATTGTAGCGTGATAAAAAGTATACTATAACCTGTCCAGGAGTATGAAGAATAATTGCGCCAAGTTTCGTTAAAATCTTGGTGAACCGTAGGTACTTGCTTTAGCAAGTGCCTCTGCCTACCCCTCTTTGGGATTAAAGGCGTGAAGTGTATTTATTTATTTTCGTTAAAATCCGTCGCGTAGTTTTTGTTTCTATAAGGAACAGACAGACAGACAGACAAAAATTTTACTAATTGCATTTTTGACATCAGTATCGATCACTAATCACCCTCTGATAGTTAATTTGAAAATATATTTCATGTACAGAATTGACCTCTCTACCTACAGATTTATTGTAAGTATAGATGAAAATAGACTCAGCTCAACAATCGAACCCAGGTTTGAGAAAAAACAACAAAATCTATTTCTATTTAGACATCGATTGTTTAGGTCTTAAGTAGTAAAATTTTCCATAGAACATGATAAATAAAATGAATTAAATGCTTTGTTTTCACATAGTAGGTGTGGGAAATGACAGCTGTTTTTAATACAATTCTACGCTTTTTTTTAATGTATGAATGTAGTTGTTCTTATTACTAAAATCGATGACACGGTTCCTAAGAACAGATCTTCGTATGTCTTATAATTTCAGACTTTCTCATACTGACAGTTATAGATGAGCCACGCGTTTATTATTCATAATATATAATGTACAATACTGCCAATCTCGGAATTGATTTAATCAAAGAACATTATTGTGCCCGTTATGAGAGAAAAGGACACTTTTTCGCCTTTATGGGTGGTAAAAAGAACATGTTAGCCACTGAATTGAGGGAAAAATAAATTTATAATAATAAATCTAACCACGTCACTTTTAAATCTGAGAAAAAAATCATTTGTTGCGCCGGTTATTTTGGCGGATCTCCTTTGGCCGCCATTATTTTTCTCTCAGACTCAACTTGGTCTCGCGAAAGCGACATGTCTCGAAAAAAAATTAAAACGTGGGAAATTTCGCAGTTCTTGAATGTAACGATGTAAATTAAAATTGCCCTTGTAATTTTTATGACCTCAAAAAAGCAAGCCCCTTAAAGATCAAATTGGAAAGACCGTCTAGCTTAACTCGAAAAGTCTTACCGAAAAGTCAGGAATAGTCAATCTTTTTCGATATTTATTTATGCATTTAAATCCAAATAGTTTTAGTATACTGTTACCATAGATTTTTTGGATTTTTTCCATTAGAAGGTCTTGCCCTCCTACTGATTGAAAGAACATATATATAATATTCTCCTCCGGGAACAACCATCGTTTTAACAGAAATGTTTTCATCTAACATTTTATAAACTTTCTGTTAATGGTAAAGTATGCCGCTCTTATACACAGTGACCTTATAAGTTATACAAAATTTATTTACAAAATATTCGAATTTTAACTATTTACAAAAATCTGTTACTTACTTACCAAGATAACACAAAAACAATAAAAAATAGGGGTCATTAACGTGTGACGACTTACAAAGGACCTTTAGCTACGTATTACATAACGCTTAAAATGTTTTTCCATAGAACAGGCTATTATCATTAACACCGTTTATTCAGTCGAGTAGGCGGAAGGCTTGATAATTTGCCCTATAATTTTGATATCCGCGTCCCACATTAATTTATAGCAAACATAGTCTTAGTAAAATAATATTTGTAGAGTTTTACATTGATCTGTTATAACATACTGGTCCGGCTGGTCCTCGGTTATATTTCAGTGCCCACAGTGCGCCTCTAGGTGGTAGGAGTATCAATCTATTTGTCAGAAATGTATCAGGTGTTTTAGGTATAAATGTCAGAGTGTTCAGCGTAATAAAAAAATAATAAAAGAAAATACACTTCACGCCTATTAATCTCAAAGCAGGGTAGCAGAGGCACTTGCTAAAGCAAATGCCCACGGTTCACAAGCGTATTTAACCCTATTTATTATATGAAAATTACTCACGTCTAGATCACAATTATAATTTCTCTTTTTACTGCAATGTCGCCTAAGTTGGGCCAGTACTTATACCAGGACCGGAAAAGTCGAGGATGCAATCTTACAGAATAATACATACCTGTGCGTTTTTGTATGCCTTGCAGTGAAGGCCGTTCACTTTGAGCTTCCCACAGACCTGACAAAAAAGATTTGTCGCATGTCGTCGTTGCAAGCCTAAAAATATATTGTTCGACAAACGCACCAAATTCGTAGATGCTGTAACGAACTGTAACGGTTCCTAGAATACTGCAGTATGGCCCAAGAGGGAATCGCATTTAGTTTTGCTTGGGAATTGCATTGCATAGAATTACATTGACACTTTACCTACTGGTAATGTGTTTGTGTAATTGCTTCGGGAACTACTGGGAATAAACGACCCTACTCATCTCACTTCAATGGCATTGCCCAGGATGCCGTTCGGAAAACACCATTTACGGCAACTACTTCAGCTTAAACATTATACGTGTGAGGAGATGACTACCTGTCTGACTCAAATTGAGGCCGTTTTAAACTCTGACCCCCTCTTCATTATTTGTATCAAAACATAAAAGAGTCGGCTTGACCAGTAAAATATTAGACTTTTGTGGTTTTCTCATGTATGCCATTGACGGAACTGAAACGGGAAGTACCAGCTTTCAAACAATAAACTATCAATCTTCCAAATCAGTTCACCCAGTCAAAAGTATTAAGGGAACAAACAAAAAAAAATACCGTCAAATTATGTACCTTCTCCTTTCTAAAATCGGTTGAAAAAGTAAGAAAATCGTACGGAAATGTATGTTTGTTCGTAAACAACAGTAGTTCATAATTGTGCCAAGAGTTCAGAGCTTCAGAGTCCGCAGGTAAAAGAAAAATACTTAAAAAGCTTTTCCTAACATTCCAACACTATCCCTACTACTAAAAAGAATATATGAGAATTATTTGTATTTGCATAGCAAAGTAATTAAAGTGCAACTATTTCGTATTTCAAATTGGTTTAAGTCCTGCTTATTTCAGAAAAGAAATAATGCTCAAAACAGCCAATACTTCTACTACTAGGTTTCGGAATACGACATCATACTGTCGCCATCGCGGGGATCATTTTCGTCAACAAACCATAGTTGGGAAGCTTACGGTTTCTGAGTTATTGAGCTTTACAGATGCATGGGTTTAAGTTGAAAGCGCAATGGATTTAATTTGAAGTTAAAAAGCATTAGAAATTTTAAATCATTATTAGAACAATTTTGGACAATTGTGTAATTTGTATGAAATCGTTCATGCACTTCAGATTCTGGTTAAAATGTAAAAGTTGCAAACTTAGCTGTCTTATACGGAGTGCATTATGTAATATAATTCCGGCTTTCCGCATTCCGCTACTCTGTCTTTGAGAACCCATCGGTCCTACGAGCTATGTGCTCTGCTCACTGCCTATGACCTTAAACTTCCATATGAGGCTCATAGTAAGAGACCACGTCTATGTAGATACTTAATTTATTTAGGACATTGTCTGTAATTTGTGTACTGAGTGTAAACGTCTATTTTGTAAACGACTTTTTTTCATTTCCCCTAAATAGGGAAGAAAACGCGAAGCTGGATGTTGATGGCGCTTTGTTCGCTTGACCCATATAAACCAATGAAAGTGAGGCAATCTATGAAATGAACTTGTAGTAACAATCGATTAACCAATCGTGTTGTTTTGGGATAGGAAGCTGCGCCATTAATTCATAAGTTTTCTTCCCCACTGTCGCAATATTAAGTGACTATAGCTCGGGTTTCTTAGCTTCGGGCTTCCGTGTTTGTATGACGAGATAAGTACAGAAGCCACGACAAGTCATTTATATATATATAGGGATATTTACTAAAAAAAAACATGTGAATTTGCAGTAATACTGATTTATTGTTGACATGAGGATACACAGATATGCAGGTGGCGGGGACGCGAAGTTACAATACATATTCGTTCAGTCCCGTGCCATCGGCCGCGGAAACACTCGTTTGAGAATTACCTACTAAACAATCACTCTCATATCTAACATTGAAATAAATATCAATATCGGAATAAAATATGACAAAATTATTAATTCATTCAATTGCATTAATCTCGAATCGGAAAAAATGTGTGCTCTGGTTTATATCCGGCAATCAATCAGTGCGTAGAGTATATATCGTGTATGACGTACGAATGAACGGCAATTAACATTTTATACTTGACGCAGCTATACATATAGGGATAAATTCAAACTTGCATACCTAATCAATAAAACTGATAACGATATGTAGAAATGTTCAAGTCGTGAAACGAATGCCTCCGCAGAGTCACTTGCGGCTCGGTCGCTCGATACCGTGTCAATAAATGCCAAAATATACCTAAATTCATCTAATTACACAAAAAAATCAGTCAATTTAGTTGATCATAAGGTCGTTGTACGAAATTATTGTTGGACTTGAGCATCGCGCGACCGTGCCGCAACGCTATACAATCTTAACCTAACATTACTTTTTGAAATATACGAACCATCTTAATATTATATAAAATTATACATACAAAAATAATAGCCATCCTTTCTATTCCTTCCATTCGTCATAGAGTACCATAAGAAAAATTATTATGATAAAATTGGACGTTGATTCCTAACACAATGATGGGACATTTTGGTAATCTCGCCTCAGTAAATAGTTAATTCTATTAAAATAATACTATTAACTAGTAAATATACATAATATGTACCGACCACAATTGGTATACAAAGACACATACATATACACGATTGAGTTTTATTGTATGAATATAGTACCCAACACAATATAAGTAAAAGTTCGTTGAAATATAAAAGTGACTACACAAACATTGCATACGATTCAATTGTTATTAAATTCTTAAAAATACGTCACAGCAGCGCAATCAGTAATAAAACATAAACAATTATACACAATCACAAAATTCAAGGTACATAGGAAAATACACAAATAAACTCAATCTGTTAAAAAATATATGTATAATAGGTACGTACATATGGTCGGTAAACATATTTTATAAAAATATATATTTGCGCCTAAATCGCTGCGGTGGAATAACATATAGCACCTGTAGATCAGGGATACAACAATAATATGTGCCAGCGGTACGGCTGGCAAACAGACCTACGTACAACTTTTAGACATCTTTCCAAAAATACATACCTGCTCATATAAAATCACATTCCATACATTAATAGTGCTTACATGTATAACACAACTCAGACAGTAACTAGTATCAGACACATAATATATTGATAAACAGTGATATTCAGACAACGCATACACGGATATTATTTTGATACTTTCATTGTCCAAACAATATCTTGTCATAACGGTGATGCAAGTGCAATAGCAGGTTTAGGCAATGAAAGCGTCGATCTCTTCCAAAGGAGAGGAGACGTCGTGTGATATCAATCCGTGTATGGCTTATTTAGAACATTAATAAGTATAATAATATGTATATGAAAAGCGTATAATGGTTTAATTAAGCAGGCGGTGGCTCAGGTTTGTCGGGGCGGGAGGAAGCGTGGGCGGGGTGCGGCGTGGGGCGGCGCATGAGCGCGGGCTTGGCGGCGAGCGCGGGCTTGAGCGAGCCGCCGGTGAGCGTGAGCTCGGCGAACTTGGCGGCGACGCGCGCCGTGTTCCGCGCCGGCACGGGGCTGCCCGACGCCGCGCCGCCGCTCGCGCTGCCGCCGCCGCCGCCGCCGCTCGCCTCAGCGCCCTTCTCCTCCTCCTCGTTGCTGCCGTTCTCGCTGCCGCTATCCCCCGTCGAACATTCTCTGTATCACACACGACAATTACCTATTAGTCTTCAAAACTTGAGTATTTTACGGAGACATACGGACCATCCATTTTTTATTCCTGTATTTTCAATCTCATAAAAACTGTCTCAGCTTATATCCACATTTCACCAAATAAAGACGAAAAACATTCGACCGTAACATACCAACTCGATCAACTGGTTGTGCTTTTTGTATGAGGTTGTATATTTATTTACGTTACGTTCCGGGGATATGCTGATAGAAACAGTACTTCGCCTTAAAAGGGTATTTCAGTATAACAAAACTGATAGGTCACTATTATAATATGTATACGCCTGTCACGTTGACTATTGAAAGATTACACCAAGTATTGTGTAAGTAAAGAAATAATCTTACTTATTCCGTGGTCTTTTCTTCAGCGTGTCCCTGTTGTGTAGGAAGGTGTCTGCCGTGCCGCGGGGTTCGTCGGGGACTGGGGCTGGGGCGGGGGACGGGGGTGCCCCGACGCCCGGCCCGCGCGCCGGCAGGTCCAGCACTAGGTCAGGCGTCGCTTCCGCCAGCCGGCTGTCATCACACAGTTCCACATATTGATCATTAACATAACGTCTACGACCAATTTGACGCATGACTCTCATTTGGTAAATTTTCCTAAAGACTTTAGGTTGAACTTTGCATGAGCTTCAAAAAAATAACATCATGAGTCAAATTGTTCGAATATTTATTTATGTATGCACCCGTATTTATGCTATATCGGACATCTACCCCCGATTTGCAGTAATGATGTTCATGGTTTTTGTCAATTCATCGTTTAAAATAGTTTTAAATCTATATACCCCTGGATTTCATTTATAATTTGTTGTTAAATATGTACATTATTCTCAGTGTTTCTCTGATATTATATGCATGTATTATACACATAAACTTTCCTCAAGAATCACTATTTCTATTAAAGAAAACCGCATCAAAATACCTTGCGTATTTTTAATACCCTAAGGGATACATAGGGACAGACAGCGCGAGGGGACTTTGTTTTATACTATGTAATCATTATTGTACATACATACGTACTCAACCGACGCCTAACAAATTAAAAGTCAAGTCCCGGTTATGCATTTCTGTAATATTGTCCTATTTATATACCTGTCTTACATAATAATCATTGAATTGAATCCAAAACAAGGCTAAAAAAATGTTGGATACTTACGTAAAATAAACGTAAAAATCCGGTTATTTTTATAGAACACAAACGTCTTCACACTTTAAATCAATAGCGAAAAAATACTTGTAAACGCTAAACTCTTAAGTCATAAGAGCTATAACAGATGACAGCGGTCCCCGAATCAAAAATAATAATGATCACTTTATACAATTCTGCAGTCAAATAATTCCCTGTGACTGTGTGTTAATCAGTTAATGTATATTTGTTATGAAGGAATGACGTATGTTGAATGATATTTCTAAGGTAAAATAAAAGTATGAATGAGTTAATGTACAACGTTTGCGACGGCAGGTATGCGACAAGGTATAGTGAGGGTTACAGAGAGTGGAGCACGTTGCGTGTGCAGACCATTCAGCCCAGTGGAGGATGCACGAGCGACAATACCACAGGTCCAGTGACAAGCTGAGATCATTAACAGTTCGTACGAACCCACGATGGTTTTCTTACACTATAGACCCCTCAACTTAAATTGGAATAATTGACATAAGTAATTATCCATAGAATCATTTGTACAAGAAAATATACGATGCCGAATTACCAAAGGTACGAACTGCTAATTAAAGCACAGTGTCGTACGTACAGTTTGTACCAAGTTACCTTTACCGATTGTTGTATGTGACATTCATGAGTGAATTAAGCTTGAATACGGAGGTAACCGTGACTATTTGACGACAATGTTCCGCGGCAAGCAGCAGTTGTGACGATCTGGCGATGTGGCGGTCGGTAAAGGTAAGAGAGGTCCAGTGTTTACCTGCAGGAGTGCACGGCGGTGGCGGGGCTGCGCTCGGGCGGCGGCGGCGCGGCTCCCCCCTCGCGGACCTACGCACCACGCACGTCACGGCACGCTCCCTGCCCGGTCACACGCACCGGACAACGAACGCACACAACTGCCTCACAGTTACATCATCACTCAACACAAAGCATCACACAAATACTACTGTCTAGCAATCACACCACAACCAACATAGAAAGCAACAATACTTGATGCTATTAAAACACAAACATCATAAATGCTATCATTTAATGACAATTCATACACAAATATATCGTCTGTATAAACTTCAATAAAGTAAATTATTATAATAACAACCAATAGTAAAACGAAGGACGCGTTGCGCGAAGCTTCTGATATGTACGATAAAATAGAAATAACACAGGTATATGTTAGTATTGATACTTTCCATGTATTCCCACACAAAAGCGTTTCCGAAACATCGTGCAACTCATCATTTAAATGCTTATAATAAAGAATATTCTACTTTTAACAAAATCACATAATTCCAAGTACCACTAAGACAAAACTATATGATAAAGCACACATTGATCTTATAATAGTGGCAATCGGCAAGCTTTTGCCGTTAAACAAAATAAGCAAAATGTAAAGCAACATATACAAAACAATCATGCAAAACAATATAATAAAAAGATTTCACGAGAAACTGAAAGTATTTCATATCTTTCTTTAGAAAGCATCTTTACAAGTTTAGAGCCTTCCTGAACTTTTTAAGGTTCTCGTGGCGTCAATATCACAACAGTGTCTACTTAAATGTAATATTGCTTAAGTGAATTAGTTGCTAAAGGACGATACAAGATGTCGATGGCTTGAATTTCAGTCTTTAGATATCACACGTAATACACAACCCGAGAAGGCTTAATTTTCTATTAGCGAAACATGATCTCATGCTAAAGCTTTACGGAATAGAATTGTGACAACTTATGAGTAGATATTTATATAGTTATGTATATGATAGAGATAGGTTTTGAGCGTTAACGGTGGGTGTTTGTATATTTTATTGTAGTTGTATTGTAGTGATCACACTGCAGTCTCGAGCGGTACCTGAGAGGTGGTCGCAGCCGGCGGTCGTCGCTCCGTGCTCTCGCACCTGTGATATACAAATATTCCTCATTAGAAAGTTAGTTACATAATGTAGCGAACCATTCGCGAAACATGTACATACGTAGACTTCTTTTGTCTAGCGTTCTTGGATTTCCAATTCGCTGGCGTTATAGGGACCAATGACCATGATCTACTTTTCATGTGTACATAACATAACCTAGGGCAACTAAAGCAAAACATAAATCATATACAGTGGGATAATAACAGTAAGAGCATTTGAGTGGTCACAGCTGTTAGATTTTTTCCAAACTGAGTGCAGAACTCTCGACTATACTACTACCATCAAGACTCCAAAAGCTTAACGTTCCGACGGGAAGAGGAAAACCAGAGGATAAACCACTTAGAAACCGTCAATAACAGAATGCCTATGAGGATTAGCCTCAACGGAATAGATTCGTATCCATCCTGATACCGGGGTAAGCGCATCTATTGGAAAATGTTTCTGTAGGAAGTTAAGATTATGTCCTTTAAAGATGGATATAGTTAATTATACCTTTGGTTGCGAGTATTGTCTCGGTCACGCCAGTCCGCATTTTCACCTTCATCACTGGTTTCATCTAAAAGAAACGAAAAGCTTGGATTAACGTACAGTTCTTGTAATAGCGTTGTAAAGTATTGCACACACCGCTTTCTTTCAACCATTATGATCTTGAAATTATCACACAACAAACACGGTTGAGACATGATAAAAGATCTAATTATCTAAGAAGTACAGACTAAGTCCTTGAAATAAACAACCAGTTTCCAGAAGAGGTAAAAAACATAAAAAACGATGAACATAATGGTACACGTCGGCGTAAGGAATGGGCGGGTTATTATTCGATAGGTTATTGTGCTCAGTCTCTCACAGCCGCATTCTTAAAAGTTAAAACGTTGACGATAAAAAGTTAAAACGTTGATGTATATCAACTTCAGATTTAAGTCCGCATTTGGCGTGCATCTTTACTAACGGTGCCATATGCGCTGTCTATGTCTATAAATCTTTAGTTACAGCTCCAAAGGTCATAGTGGATTGTGGTCAAGTTCAGACAAGTTTAATTAATATTTATGGTACATGAAAATATTGTGCTATTAACAACATACCTTCATCGTCGTCGTATAGCGAGAGGTCATCGCGCGAGTCAAGTTCATCAGCCGCAGAGGGTTTAGCATCGTCTTCGTCTCCCGAACAGATAGAGCCGTCGCCCGAGCCGCCTGCCACTGCCTCTGGCTCTTCTTCCGCTTCGCTTTATAATTAATTGAACTTTTAAGTGGTTTCCATTGCAAAATATTTACAAAAAATGTAAGTAACAAATCTACAGAAAATAGTGGAATATTTTAACTATACGAATTATGGCAGGTTTACAGATTTACACTACTAGCTCTAAATTTCCAAACATTGTTTTATCATTTATAGCTAGAAGCGATTATTTATTGAATAGCGTAATAATATCGAATCGTTTGTGCAATAAAAATGGGTGATTCAACAACCTGACGTCTAAATTAAGACCTTTGCAATGGTAGGCACTAAATGTCACCAATTTGGTACCAAAAGTATGCAAAATTCTGTTTAATCCCGAAAAAAATTTAGTGACTCATCATTCTGACGGTCACGGTGTATGTTACCTGATGTTTTCTTATACCTCAGTGTAATTGCTCAACTGCTAGTGAAAATATATAAAAATGAAACTATTTCTAGTCATATTATGTATATCAGAATATTTTTTATTATTGACGTCGATGGTAACGGCCGAAGCAATATTTCATTTCAAAGACTTCTCTCGGACTTATTACAAAATGAATCAAGAGCGTCTGTGGTCCAGTTGGTCGGACACTTGACTTGTAACCGGGAGGTCCCGGGTTCGAGTCCGGCTACTGGACGTGTACCAATGGGACTCTTTTTCAGAGCTATGTACGCAACGCAACGCTCGTACGGTGAAGGACAACATCGTGATGAAACCCGCACACCACAAGGTGTGTGAACCCTATAACGGCGATGGGCTCACCCCCTGTCACGTTGGGTTAAATACGCTTGGTGAACCGTGGGTACTTGCTTTAGCAAGTGCCTCTGCCTACCCCTCTTTGGGATTAAAGGCGTGAAGTGTATTTATTTATTTTTTTATTTTAGAATCCATTTAAATAGGCCTTTACATGGCCACAAGTTAACAGTTGCGTACCGGTGTGTGTATAGCGCATGAGCGGCTGTGTGCTGCGGGAAAACGGCGGCGTGGAGTGTGATGGTCCTCTTCACCAGCTCGTTGACGAGGTTCTGCGCGGTGACCTGCGCGCCGCCGCCCTCCCCGTACGCGGCCAGCAGTGTCGGGCCCAGGCAGATGGCCAGGTTCCACGCGTCCATCATGTTGTGCTCGCTGTGCTCCGATAGACTAGACAAAGAATCATATTGCATAAATAGCTAACCTGGCAAAAGTTGTTTTAGCAATATACTATATTTATTTATTTTGGGAAGCCAACAAGTCATACACATTTACATTATTATTTAATTAACAGTGTATCCCCCTTACCAATAAACGCGTTGTCACTTATACAACGGTTATTAGAGGTCTACTTGAATTGGTTATTCCGTATTTGACATACAACTGACAAGTTAAGTTGAGTTTTGTGTATCTTGGAAACAGCAATTCCGCCATTATTAGTCTACTAATAATGGCCCTATTGGCTATGTGCGCGACGGTGGCGACGCGTAGCGTTTACAACATTTGCGGAAGCTGTCAAATAATAACAATGTAAACATTGTTAGTTTTCTTTGCAAATATAAATAAAACCAAAGATTAAAATAGTATTGTTGACAATATTATATAAGTGAAATTTATTCAATAGTTTGTAAAATTAATATAATATTAAAAACCGGGTTTGAAACTATTACACATAATATTAGTTTCCAACCACAAACTGAGATAAAATGCAATAAATTAGTATTAGCCGAGCATGTAAGAACGCAACACGTTAAAATTTAACAACGCAACAACAGTCATGGCCCATTTCTTTGCTTTGATTTTGTACTGCAATCAACACTTGACAGCTGATCATCCGCATTTGTTTCCGATTTCTGCCGTGTTGTGCGCTGCGGTCGTTATCTCTCTGCCACTACTCGCTTTGCACATAGCCAATATCTACTATTATATGCATATAAACCTAAAAATAGCTAGATTCTAAATTGAAATGTTTTTGACCGTGACGTGTGCGTTATATTGAAATGTTTCCGTAATATTAATAGATTAAACGCAATGTCCAAGTTTCGAACATAAGACTTACATATAAACATTACTAAACACAATATCATTGGTTGATCATTAAAACCAATTGAGCGATCAGGAGTGCAATGTGAGCGATGTAATCCTTAACCCGTTCTAACTATAGTAGGTATCTTAATAATTACTTTATTTGTTAAAATAGGTTTAAAAGACCAAATGTGTTATTGAGCACGAATATATCTCTGTATTTACATCCAAAGAGCTGCAAGCACATCAAAACAATGTAAAATCAACAACTTACTGTGCCAAGAACGCAAACAGATAACGCAAGACCAGCATGGAGGAGTGCGGCAGGGTTAACACGAGCTCACGCATTTTCTGTACGAATTGTTCGTCACTCTGAATGGCAGCAATACGAAGAAGCCTGTAACATAAGATTCCTCGTTAATTTATTTTAGAATCACAATAATCTTCTATCGCAAGATTTGTTTAGGTTGCGTCGGCAATCAATGCGAGCGAAGCTAGTTCGCCTCTGTGTATTCACGCTCCAACTACGGGCGGAAGGGGCACGGCAGAGACCAGAGATGGACTTACCCAAGCGCCATACGCTTAATAAGTCCCTCTGTCTACCCCGCTTTAGGATTAGAAGGCGCGAGCGGTATTTATTTTAAAATTATTTTTCCTAACACTGACCTGTCCAACAAATGAGGCGGCAGAATGGGCGGGCGGAGTTCCCGGAGGTACAGCTTCAGTAACCCAGCAACAGAGTTGATGTCGGACGCGTCTCGCACTTGAGCCAACGGGTCTTCGCCACGCTCGAATGCGGCGCGGAGAGCTTGCATCTCCACTTGGGAGCCAGACACGCGGAAAATGCCTTGGTGACGCAGGCCTGTGTAGACGTTTGAGATTAAGAAAACCAAATGTTCATAAAAGACTAAGAGCCATCTTAAAATTAATACACCTGTACGGTCATTCCAAATGCGATAGCGTGCTAGCCTGGGATGTAAAAGCAATTATAGTAACTGTAGTTCTTTCAATAAGTGAAACATCTTCTAAGGGATACATATATCCCTGCTATTAAGCCATAGCTCAATAGCTGACCAGTACTTAACAATATTCTTCTACCAAAAACTGACCAGACATGTTAGTGAAGAAGAAACATTGCAAAAATAAATTGTCTTCAAATAGTTATCTACTATTTCGTCTTGGACACCATTTGCTACAAAAAGTAAAAAAAGAAACAAAATGGAATAAAAGTTACCGTATGTAGAAATAACGCGCACGCAGGAGGTGAGTACGAGTGGCAAGTCACGTCGCGTCGCAGCCAAGTGCTCGTCGAGTGGGGCCGCGAACTGTCCACGACCGCCGCCACCGCCACGGCAACGACGACTGCAATGGACACACAGTTTTGTAGCGGTTGGTTGGTGTAAAGTGTGTTTATTTGTGAAGCAAATGAACAAAGCTTTACGTGCTCCTAAAAAAACTACTTTAAAGCAGCGTTCCAGTTTTCATGTCGTTTATTAAACAGATTTCGCTTTCAAAAACTGTCACATTTTTAAGAGTGTGATATTATCTCAGATGAAACACACATAGATTTATGTTTTGTGTTTAGACTGACGTTTAGGACATAACAAGAAAAAATATGCGGAATGAATATGGAATCAGTAATCATATTTGCTATCCCATAACTGCTTAGCAGTGTATTGTTGAATCTAAACTGTCGCAGTGATATCTAGATCCAGAAGTACATTCCCACAGATTTTTTGTAGAATTATGAAAAACTAACAGAGCTATTAGGATCCAAATTAATATTCTTCAGTTTATTCCTTACACTGAATTTGTATTACAAACATGGAGTTGGAGAATTCAACATTAACAGATGCTAGTCGCACACACAAGACGTTATTAGTAACCTATGAGCCGGCGTGAAGGGCGGGTCCTGCGGCGCGGGCGGCACCTTGTGCGCCAGGGCGGGCAGCAGCCGGCCCCGCAGCGCCGCCGCCTTGCTCTCGAGCCGGGCCAGCCGACCAGCGCTGCATACGTACGACCGGAATTTCTGTATACATAAACACACACTTTGTAATGAAGTGAAATATTTACCATGCGATTATGTTCTACAAATTGAATAAAAATGCTGAGGACAACATCGTGATGAAACCCACAAACCACAAGGTGTGTGAATCCTAAAACGGCGATGGGCTCACCCCCTGTCACGTTGGGTTAAATACGCTTGGTGAACCGTAGGTACTTGCTTTAGCAAGTGCCTCTGCCTACCCCTCTTTGGGATTAAAGGCGTGAAGTGTATTTAAAATTCCAGTCACCATTGTGTTTGTATTACATCAAGATGTTAAGTTGAAGAATTACACTCATCGTCCTCTTAACATTGCAACAAGAGCCAGAGACCGCTAAATGTCTCTTCACCAGTCCTTTACCGTACACAAGATGGCATCCAGCACTTACCGTGAGATAATAGTCCTCCTGTTCTTTGCGAGGGTCTGGCGTGTGCGGAGCGTCATCGGCGGCGGCGGCTGGCGGCGGCCCGGAACATGTGCCCAGTGCACCACTAGTGCCGAACAAACCGCGGATATCCCATTGCTCTTCTGTGCCCTCCATCTGTCAACAACAGGTACATCTTTAAACAACAGATATTTGTAATCTTAGAAAGTTTATTCAAATAACATAATGTAATCATTTGACATACATGAACTCATCAATCATAAACATACATGAACGCATAAATCATCGATCAACGACATAAAAGTGTTACCGAACTTATTTGAGTTGGCAGTCTGTGAAAGTTCTTAAATAAGTTTAACAAGGTCTCATGTTGACTTTTAATTTAATTTACATTTTTGACGGTCATAAAACGTTCAACTTGATATCTACTCTATCGATATTATCTAAAGGATATTCTAACTTAATAACAACAGAGTATACTATTGTATGTATACTGACCGTCTAATTAAAACATCGATTTTAACAACTATAGACAATGACACCAATATGTATTTATATAACACACCTGTTGCACTAGCTCAGCCTCAGCAGCGTCCAAGGTCTTGGCATTCTCCCGGCACTCGGCCCTAAGGGCGCGAGCGCTGGCCTCAAGCTGGGCGAGTCTTGCGGCCAGTTCGGCGCCGACGCCCTCCGCTGCCTCGGTCGCTTCCGAGCCACCAGCCTCACCTAGGGTGCCGGAGATCTCGGCGTCCTGCGTTATAGAAACATATATAAGTAATGTTGGTTAAACCTTAAACTGCTTTTTCTTAAGAAACATAGGTATGTATATATCTTAGCCGTGTGGTGACGGCGAACAGAAAACATGTGTCACCACCCCACCCTTTTCCGTCGTGAAGGTCGTAAGAGGCGGCCGAGGGAACTCCAGAGGACGGGCAACAGCACTCTCTGCGAGTTAAACCACACAACACCACTGCGATTGCCAACCTGCCTGCCAAGCGTGGCAATTATTGGAATTTCCCCCCAAATGATCATAGAAATCATTAGGGGAGGCCCTCGTCCAACAGTGGACGTCATGTGGCTAATGTTGATGTATGTATATTGTCCGTCAGGAAGAAACCTGGTGAACAACTGCTCGAAATCGCAGTAAGTGGAAACTTTCACTTGCAGTGCAGTATTTAAAAAACTTGTTCTCATGAAATACAATTAATTATCTGTGTGAAAGGATGTATAATATATTTTTATGTTGTAAACATGAGTAACATCTATAAAATAGTTCATTCGTTAAATAACATTTTATTTTTAACGAGTATTAAATTCATCGTAAAAATATTTTAGAAGACTATAAATTAACGAAACAATGAGGATGTTATCGCCATTTGATGTGTGTAGGCGGGTTAGTCCAATGCAGCCAACATTTAGCAACGAAATCAAGTGGAGATCCATAAACTCTGCCTGCCCCTATGGGAGACGGGCGTAACGTATATGTATTTTTAAATAAAATGAGTCAGTGAAACTTTCAAACGACTGCAGTAATGCGAAAAAATATTGTTTACTGTGTTCGTTAAATTACCAGCACAAGGTATGCAAGGACATGAAATAGATAAGTAGATTTCCACGAAAACCGGCATTAGACTACCGAGCGAGAAACACTGCGGGGCTTAAACAGACGTGGCATAAAATAATAATTTGCAGCTGTATTTCTAGTAATAAAGGATATATATACACACATCAAAAATGTATACTACTATTAATGGACATTGGCCCTTTCTTTTACAAAAACACCTGATTAGAGTGTTATTTCTCACTTGTTTCTTATCTATAAGACTTCAGCTGGCATCAAAATGAGTATGAAAATTGACACACAAATGTGTAATCTTTTTTGTTCATATTATATCTCTTCTATGTTTTATTTCTAGTGTTTGAGTGAATGTCACCAAATTGACAATTCGTGCAACAATATCCACCTCATGCTGAATAAGGCTTTAATCAGCGCGTGTTTGTATGCATGAAATAGCAACATCCCTAGACATTTTTGGTGTGTGTATTAGCAATAGAACGGAGATTCTATTAGGTTCTTTATTTGATATTAACCTCTTGTTCAGGCGGCGTGCCTTGGAACGCAATACGGCGCGGCAAAGCAAACGCTTGAGAATGTGCATCCATGAACCTTTGACGCTCCGACACGCTGTCTAGTGCTTCCACGCAACCTGTGAAAAAGAAAACCTTTGGTTTTAGATAATTCTCGAGCGCTTTGATAGTACTGCAACTCTAGATTGTAACGATTTATCCTACAAATACATATACTTATGTTAATCAATTTAACTTTTGAGACGTTTGAGAGTTTTCTCGGTTATTCCGGTATTAACATTTCATTAACTGTGCTCGATTCTCGCTCGCAATTATGCTAGACCCACGGATATCGTCCAACGGTATTCGATCAGATACCATATTCTGCTAAATTTTATCGATTCTAGAGTAGTCTTAGCGAGTTGGTTGGAGCTCACATTATTATGGCTACGAGCGGGAGAGCAAGACGGTTCGCGCGGACTTGTATTGGGAATTAAAAATATAAAACTACAGGTTAACGTAACAGCAACTCTGTCCTTCTTTTGGCTCCAAGTAACTTTATCATTCGCAACTTCAGATAAGGACTAAATTTTCTCCTTGTTATGAATCTCCTTTATTGCGTCTTTGTTGACATAATAATGCCTCTTTATGAAGTAACGCTTTCCTTGAACATTAGTACATTACAATGAATCATGACTATTATCCCATCAAGTGTTTAACAGAGGCAGTTATCATTGATAACTGATATAGGGTCTACATATACTTCGGTGTGCACGTTTTCTCGCAAAGTTTTCCTTTAATGTAGGCGATTTGTTTTCATGTGAATGAAGACATAATTTCTACATTACACAATAATATCTACGATTACACGATTAAAGTCTGTGGTCCAGCGCTCGGATTCTTGTTATCAGGCCGCGGGTTCCGGACCGGCTGCAGGACGTGAACCAATGAAACTCTTTGACTCTTTTTCAGAGCCTATGTACACAACGCAACGCTCTTGATGAAACCCGCACATCACAAGATGTGTGAACTGTATAACAACGATGGGCTCACCCCCTGTCACGTTGGGTTAAATGCGCTTGGTGAACTGTGGGCATTTGCTCAGCAAGTACCTCTACCTACCCCGGTTTAGGATTAAAAGGCGTGAAGTGTACGTATTTTGTATAATTACGATTACCTAGAAGTGTATCGGCTGCAGTGCATATAGCGTGCGCACGCGCAGTGTCGGCGCCGGCAGCGGTCCGCAAGACGCGCCCCACGCATGCTTCGAAACCCACCTCCATACACTATAGGAACATAAAACACATACTCGTTAGTACATACTGTGATGTTAATATATCATAGTCAACCGGACTGAAAATTCGTTTTCAACAATGCTCCCTTTTATAAAGCTGTTGAACAGAAATAGATTTTACGGCGCATGTTATGAGAGTTAATAGTTATTTCTTCTTCGATTTACTCATAAGTTAGGTACAGCTGGTAGACGACGCACTCTTTATTCGAGGAAGTCATGTTGGTCAATCATCAACGTTAGAGTAGTGAAGATTCTCTTTTGTATTGTCGTAATATAATAAAGTTTCATAATGTAACTCACCAACATAATATCGGCGATATCGTCCAAGTAATAACGCTGTAGGGTGGCGTTAGCCGCTTCCAGGCACAGCACGTAGTCGGCGCGCGCACGTAGCGCTTTCGAACGCGCTTCGCTGTGTCTTTGACGACGCTGAGAGATGATAAAAATATGGGTTGTACTCGTAACAACAGTTGTGTCTATTCGCATTCTGTGTGGATTAATCAGATGTTTAGCCTCATCTAAGTGAGTAAAGTAACATCGTATTACTCATAAATTGGTACGTAGGTTCGTTTATATTAAAAATATTCCAGTTGCTTCCCGGTTCTTCTCTTTTAGAAAACAAATTACTTTGAAACAAGGAAACCATTAAGACAATTTGAGGATCTGATTATTTTACTTCTCACACGAAAAGTATCGATATAGTGAATTTGTCATTAGGTTCCTTTCGGTGATTATAAATTATAGAGGTGTCCAAACACAAATTGGAACTCAATTGAGGTTGAGTTAATCAAGTTACTGAGTGTTGAAATTATATTGTTGTTTCTTTTCGTCGAAAAAAAAATCACATTGCAGTTTCTTTTTTACATGATAAAGTCTTGGCTTTTACTTTTAACTTGTACTCCCTAACGAAGTACAGTAACGAACCTTGTCAAGTTCCTTGTCGAGTGCCTTCAGTTTCTTATGCCTGGGCGGGTCGGCGCCGGCGAGCCGCTGCCTCTGGTCGTACGCGTGGCGCAGCTTGGCGGCGGCCGCGCGCCATTCCGTCGCCGCCGCCGCGTGCGCCTTGCCCGCCGCGCCCGCTTCGGCTAGTGCGCCACCCACTTCCTCGTGACGCTCGATTACTGAATACACAAGAGATTTTTGGTCGTTAAAATTTGTATTTGTATAGATTGGTGTTTCATAATCACTTCATGAAATTGACGAAAAACGTTTACTAATTAGTTGACGTGTATAAATTAAGACCCATCAGTATTTGGTCAATATTCTGGGTACAATCGTTTGAGACCTTCACTAGTGCAGTAGCACTATTGCTAACTTAAAGACCAGCACTTCTAGTATTCGACGTCAAAGGCCTTTAATGATCAACTCAATATCGATGCATTTGAACAAATAATTACCGATATCCTTGCACTTCCTGTGCAGGCGCAGGGCGTCGTCGGCGGCCCGCTGCAGTCGCGCCGCCAGCCGGCCGCCATACAGCTCGGCCAGCGCCGAGTGGTCCCGCGAGAGGGCGCGGGTGTTGTCCAGCGCCGTCTGCCAGCAGCTGTATGCCCCAGTCAGCGACCATTGCTCGCGTCTGCCACAGATGTCATCGACTAACGTTAAAAGTCGTTTCATTATTAATGGTAACATGGATGGAATAAAGGGATAACCCCATACCCGTTCCCACCAAGCGACGACTAGACTAGATCCTAGATTCTAAAGCCTTCTTTCTGTCTTCGACGACGAAGTAATCAAACTAAAGACGACCTACAATTTTAGACGACCTAGAATTAAGAGGAAATATTAAATCATAA
The DNA here is from genome assembly GCA_012932125.1 of Conopomorpha cramerella. Taxonomy (NCBI): domain Eukaryota; kingdom Metazoa; phylum Arthropoda; class Insecta; order Lepidoptera; family Gracillariidae; genus Conopomorpha; species Conopomorpha cramerella. The sequence goes on from SJJU01070323.1 coordinate 38,668, forward strand.
GCATTTGCAGAAAACACGAAAAAATGCTAACTCGCGATTCATAAGAATTAAATTTGTGAAATATCATCAAGTGACCACCAGCAAATAGAATAGAAGGCTACCAACCGTGTAATAAAGACATGATTCATGGCAAGTGCACTTTCGCAAAGCAGTTTTATTATGAAATGCAAGAGAGTCGCTTTAATCAGCAGGTTTTTGCGCAACATCATATTACATTCGCAGGTGTACGTACTCGTAATATTTAGCAAAAATTGGCCCTTTAAACATTTACACCTATAAGTGTCAAATTATACCTTATAAATATGTAGAGCTGTTTGTGAACCCTTTAATTTTTATACCCCAAAAAGACAGGTAGTCGCAATAGATCTTCGCATTTACAATATTAGTAGGATTCATAAATATCATAGTAAATCTCAACGAATCATTAAATATGGTTGTTATTTTCCTCTTCTTTAATGTCAGCCACGCGTTTGATACAATACCTTTCAAAGCCCCCATTGTTAAACCAGTGTTTACTTCTGCAATGTCCTTACTTTATTCGTTAACGTGTGTTGATATTGTCAGTGTATCAGTTGTTATTAACAATTTCCTAGTACGTGCATTCTAGATGTAGAAATAAAAGAAAATAAATGAAAATAATAACTAGTTTCTAAAGACGATTGGTAATGGACATTCTAATAAAATGCGCGCAGCTGCCATAGCATCTTGTATTTTACCTATTAGCAATCAGCTATCAAACGGTTATTACAGTTGTATGATCTATGCATACCACTTATTTAACAAAGTTGTGATTTATACTACACAAGGTAAAAAAAGAATTCAAGTTATGAAAAAGCGTTTCAGATGTATAATTTACTATGTAATGTTCGACATGTGTTCTATCCGCTCGCCGGGAAAAATGCAGTTTCTCTTTAATAAGTTAACACAGGCGGCACAGGTCCATCGGGTCAGCTAGTATTGAATAAAACAGATCCACTCTATTACGCCCGTTCAGTATTCCTAGGTTACATGGAAAGTGTTCACGGACAAGCAAACGTCTAAAAATAAAGAAACAGGTGCAACATATCGCTTCGTTCACATGGGTTAATCCATTATAGACACGACGTTAATCGAGCACCTTCGCTTAGTGCTATATAGATAATTGTCACATCATCGACCAGTGTGCATTGCTAATCTCGCGTTGCCATCACAATGTCAAGGTCAACCCATTCGTTAGACCGTACATATGTCACGTAAACATGCACGTTTTACAATCTTCTAACTGCACCGAACTGAAGTGAACGAATGTGAAGAGGAAGACATTACCTTGCCTACGGTAACGCTCACCATAAATGATTCAGAATTACTATTTGACGTCAAATGCAATATCGCATCGTTAAAACGTGATGTATACGATACGTATCCATGCCAAATGTTCCTCTTCCAATGGTTTCTTAATATCTATGAGTCAGCTACGCCCCAATTCGGGCGTATTATAGAAGCACAGTAAAGCTTTGTAGTATCTAACAACTGTAGTACCAAGAAACAAAATTGCGAAGAGAATCTGATGCATCGATCACTGAATGCACTCACTATACAAGACATGTCCGACTCGACCTGCCATACTAAGCACAGCATTAAATTACGGCAGCAGCGGTAAATTAGTAGTTGCAAAGGTCGATGCATCTAGTAGGCTTGCGTGTTTCATAGAAACAGGAAAGGACAATGAGCTAATCCGTAGGATGTGGAAGCGTGCAATGCGGTAAATCAACTTACTTGTGTCTCTGGTCTTTATGCCGTTGCTGCGCAGCTCTGGCGAGCTTGTCTAGTTGTCGGGCATACTCGTGCTCAAGGTCGGCACGCCTCTTGCAGTAGTCCTGCAGCTCCGTAGCGACACCTGCCGCCGCCTCTGCCCTCGACTCTAGCACCCGTGTCTGCTCTGTCAGTTGGCATTTTATATCTGGAATTAAACGTGTAATTTTAATCAGTGCAATTGCTTAGAGGGGTACGAAGGCGTACATCCGACGACTACCAACGGCAAACCAACAACGCTTCTGTGCTTCCTGAAGTAGCGGGTGTATGGGACCAGGTCTCTATAGTACGTGTAGAGGCATACAAGCCACTTGCTAAAGTTTAAAAAAAATACATTTAAATCAAACTAAAAACTCTAAGAGAGAAAGAGAAAAGTACTCGTAATCGTTTTTGTGTCAATTCTCTTGTTTTCCGCACATACGAATAATTTTCCATAGGAGCATGTAAACAAGGTTCGTCTTCCAGCCACCAAATTGAGACCAAGAATATTGACGAATAGTTTGATCTTAATCAGACTATAGAAATTGTGTTTAAATATTGTGAAAAAATAACTTTACAAACATAGAAACATAATTATGTACATAGGTAATTTATGATATCTTCCTTCAAAACAAGTGTTTTCTATTTGATATTTACTTTTCGGTCGAATCGGGACGTACCAATAAAATGCTGCAATAAAGCTCTTCCACATCCGTCCGATATCGATCCACTTATATGACTCATATCAATCCCGGATTGCTTAATACAAACCGGAGACATGAATAAACTCATACATAACTGTAATTATTATTGACAGGACAGTGTTACAGAATGTTACATGTATCTAATACTAAAAAATGGAATTACTTAATATGCATTTTATGTTGGAAGTGTTGGAAAGTTCTTCCAAATGATAAAAAGCGTACTTTAATAATCATATAACAAATGTATTCAATCAGATGTAACATAGATTCAATCTTGGCTTCCGATAGAACTAACTTTCATATAAAACCGATGTTCGATTATGAAAAGGTCAAGAGTGGGAATCGAACGAAGTCTGTTTAATGTCATAGATTTTATAGGAACATCAAACTTGTCGGACGACGCTGAGATGACGTTTGAGGTAATTTTAATTTCGGCGGAATTTACACATTCCCATGGATTGCATAAACAACCATACTTTTACATGATCTTCATTTTGGAGAGATGCTAGTAGGTGTAGTATGTGTTCTCATCTCTCTCATAAGAAATCTCGTTCACCTTCTGGGTGAGTGTGAACCCCTATCAGGGAAAACATATATTTTCAACAGATGAGGTGGTGAATCTCAGTATCAAATAAGTCGGTACTTTCTTTTATAAAGATTCTCAAAATGGATACTGATATATAAAATACTAACTAGGTAGCAATCACAATTATAGATCAACAATAGTGGCAGTGATACTGGCCCTACAGAGCCCCACAACTATTAAAAAATGTGTTCCGCTAATAATTCTACATAGTGTAGCTATGTATATCCGTAACGCTACACATATTGGTGTGGTTACTAGCTCTAGTAATTAACCATAAAAATCTGTAAGCACCGACTGCGCCTTCCGTATAAATATAATGGTGACGTGACGTCTCCTTTTCAACGGAAGTGTTATAATTCCCAAAACAGTAACGGTTTAAGACTGAATTCTGAGCTTTTGTCTCAGTTCGCGCCGGTGTAGTCAGTTCTTAAACGAGAAGTGTGAATCACATTATCGTATGATCAAGTATTATAATATGTGTGTCAAGCAACTGCTGTACTGTCAAGGCTCGCTCACAATTTGGAAGGCAGCGACTTGATGATCGGGGAACTATCAGATCCGTGTGAACCCTAGGGTCACTCCCTCGATCATTGTACGTTTTATCTGTCCCGGAGCAACTCGTTCAATGCGCCTTATCAATGCACATAATATGTGAACCTTAAATTCCAGCGTACTTAAGACATATAAAAAGTTGAAACTGTGCTTAAAATAATAGTATTTTTTTATAAGTGTATACTAATATTATAAAGAGGAAAGATTTTATGGTTTTGTTGCGTTATATGAATATGAACAGCCTCCGAAACTACTTGACCGATGTGAAAAAATATTTCACTGTTGGAACTCAGCTGACTGAGCTAAACTATCCACGGTGAACATATATTTTATCCTGAAATTCCCACGGGATACAACAAATAAAATTAGTAACACTACGCGATACAGAATGTTCTAAGTAAGTTTATTCTAGCTATAGTCAATATTAGTGCTTTTTATTTAATTATGGGCAAAATTGGCCCAGTGTTGTCGAACTCTTATACATATTGTGGCATGAATAGTCAATAAGCAACATGAGTAGAACTGTTCACTGAAAAAAGTTATATCGGAATTTAATGAATATGAACGATTTACCTAATAGTTAAAATGATTAAAGTATTAAAATTTTACCAACATTGATTATTATGTATTCCTGTTTATTTCTGTTCTCATAATATACAGTTAACCACCGAAACTACATATTCAAATTTATTCTTCTTTCTTTAAATAAGAATGTATTTAGATTAATACTATAAAGAAAAAATTATACATATAAATATTGCAACTCGGTTTTTTGTGACGGGAATAACACATTGACAATTATGGATGCCCCATACCAAAATAGTATAGTGGGTCACTAAACATGCAGGTAAATAGCTATAGAAAATAATTTCAAGGTCAGGAGCAACTCACACGTTTCAAGCTTGTTTACAACTGCACGAGTTAAGATTAAGGTACATTCACGTGTGTGACACTTAAAGACTTCACGTATTAGACACGGCCGTGAGGGATTCCAAATAGGGGAAGGAAATAACAAAACCAGGGGAGACGAGACATTCAGGGGCATTCGTTCTCCTACAATACACACAATTCTCAGTACTATACCTATACATAGATATCCATTACGTTCTTATTGAGTTTTTCTCCCCTAATAACTTTACGGTTTTTCAACTTATACGTACGATACGTATGTGTATTTGCTTCGGTTTATTTTTACGAGTAGCTGCGACCCTCGATTCTACAAAAGCGCCGTGTAGAGTAATTATAATATTTGAAAATAGTCTTACTGAGACTCTCCATAAATGTAAGGTTGTACCTATAGTTTTTTTTCAGACGATGAAATCTATGGAATATTTTCGGAAGTTTGGAAAAGCATACTAATAAATTACATTAATAGTCAAAGCTTCAAAGCTGACCGGAAGCTGTTGCCGATATTGGAACGTTTCTATAGACCTAACGCATTGTTATCGCCACAGAGTGCAGCTGCAGTTGACAGTATCAACTAAGTGCGTCCTTTATCGATACTAAGGAAAAAATCTGTTATTTACTGACGGTACACGCTCTTATAACATAATAATTACTCATATGTCGACATAATATAATTGTAAAAACATCATAATGAAACATTCCTATCACATAGCTACATTTATTCATCAGTATCTTCGTGAAGAGGCAATGGCGGTGATACCTAGCTACATGATACAGAGTTAAAGTGTAGGTGGTAATCGATGAACCGACATTATGCAATATGTGCATCCCTAGGCGGCGTTATAATATGCCAAGTGGGTCCCATCGCCAGATTACCTGCTGCAGTGCCCACCACGAACGAGTCCGTTCGCACGCACTTCCCGGTACAATGCACAATGACAATACAACACTTTTTACGATGAACTCTCTACAGGCCGCTGTTCCCAGCATTTTTCCGCAGAACTGTACACAGAATGAACAACATTTTTCTATTACCTCTGTCAAACGCAGTTATAATTAGTTATTGGCACTTATCTCTGTTTCGCGGCCAGTAATAGCCATTCATAACGCGCGCTTTTCTTTTACAAACCAGTGTTTTTTCAAGTAACACTACAAACATAAATGTAAGTGCCTTCTTAAACATAATTAGAGGTGACTATGTTATTATACAGTGATGTACCATTGAAAGCATTGGTGTCGTCGAGGGGTCCCCAGTCGCGCCTCGGCTGCACGATGCAGTGGAACATGTCTGTGAGGGCGGACACAGCGCGCGACTGCGGGCTAGCGCGCCCCCGCGGCCACGCGCGCAGCCTCCGAGCGGGGATGGACCGCCCCGCGCGTCCCTCGTTTCATCCGGGCCCCTTTCTCACTACCGCTCACGACACAACACAAAAAAAACAAGACCACACAATTCACTGCACGCAACTATGATCAACATTTATCAAATGCTGACCCAACCACGTTTATTATAACAATTATTGTAAAATATTATTTATCTTAAAAATACGTATCAAACAGCTGTGTAACAGTGTGTGCCCATCCATCACTGTCACCTCATCTCTCATACACAATAAACTCACTTCACGGCAGAGAACAAATCAACATAAATGTATTTAAACCAAATCGTACCGTCGCGTTTCGGTGATAGTGAAAACAGTGCGTTAACCCCGGTAGTGACTTTGAATCATCCTGGGTACTACGCTCGCAGCCTTCGCCTTCACGGGGCGAACAAAAGACAGAGACAAAAGCAACGATAAATATTTTCTGTCCCCCCTCCTTCCATACGTACGCAACATTGCACTTTCATTTCTTAAAGGTGTTATGAATTGAAATTTAGAAAAAGCCGCATCAAAATGATAGGAAAGTCTCTATTGTATTGAAGTGTATATTATTAAAGACCAGTCAAACTACTCGATCAGAGGTCAATATCCAGAGTAAGACGGCCAAGTTATTCATTACGGTTCAGTCTAATTTGAGTGCCGGAAACGATGAAAAGGTAAGGTATGAAAAAAATATACGTTGGTAATCTACATATTTGATTGTGACGTTATCTCTGCCTTCATCGACGACAAAATATCTGTTGAGCTCTAGTGTAGGGTAATTGTAATTGAGAATATTATTTAAGAGTTCCTAGCCATGTCGTCAGTTTGAAATCAACCTGTTCCTGATGTTCTTCATTATGTATATTATGTAGCCTAATTGTCTACTATATCGCATCTATTTTCTATGAATCACGGTGCCTGGTGCCTTTTCGTATCTAAAACAGAACGGTTGCAGATGTTCATCATTATTTTTTTTATTATTAACGTTATTTGAAGTACTGCTCCAATAACCCCGCGAATCATTATGTGTTGCTGTTTACCTTAATTTTGCCATCACATTTTCCTTCCAAACTAATCAGAGATTTCGGTATTTCATAGCTGCGTGGAGTGCGTAAAAGCTCGCTTTTGGTTATGTCTTACTTTGTCCACTAGGCAGTATATAATATACCTACAAAGTTTTCAAGCTTTGCCCATACTTCGATGAATAGTAAGGTCTTATGATTGTATAGTAAAATATAATACATATATATATATATATATATTCACGTTTATATTTTTGTACTATGGAAGGAGTAAAAATATTGTATTTTTTAAAATATGCTGCTCTTACTTTGCTAGTACAGAATTTGTGTAAACCAATAAGTATTAGGTAGGTACGCGGTAATCACGTAGTAGCTCGACGTGCACTATCTAGAACCTGTACGCGGAAGATAGGCGAGGTCCCCCTCAGCGCTGATTACCAGGAGCGACAGGGGAGCCAGCAGCAAACGAGGAGGGGAAACCGGTCGGCGCGCACGCAACTTACCTCCTAAAGCTGAATCTACATACATAAAATGCAAATACATGCTATACGCATTTTGATGATATTGCAAGTTTACTTATACTTTAAATTTAATCGGCCAAGGAACTTCGTAGTCTATTTGTTCTTGCATATAATGTTAAACGTTAAATTTTAAAATAACAGAAGTAAGCACTGTTATTTAATTCAAAACGGTTCGTTGAGAACTTGTCCTTACACTCATTAAGTCTCATTGGAGCAAAATGCCCTCCTCGCAAGCCAGCATCGGCCTTGAGCTGGCCGCACGAACCGGCAACTGCGAACTCATTGCTTTGTCCAAAGCTTACATACGTTGCAATGAGAGCAAGTAGTTTAAGGGTTTTCTTTTAAACCACTATAAACAACGGTTTGATCACCATCTTTGGTCGAGCAAGCTTAAGCAGCGATGTGGTCTACGATGGAGCACATAATAATGGTAGATGTGGCGGTAGTGGTACTATAGGGGCAGTATACACAACAACAATGCAATGTTCAAAACAATGTTGTCATCAATATTTAATTGACCAACAATCGTGTTATTATTAAGGTACAATACAGATTCCTGTCGATATTATGTATATTCCTTAATGAAGTATCCATCTATATAATGTGTTCTGCCGCGTTCAGTGCATACGAAGCCAAAAACATTTATCAACAGTGCCTATACCAGCAAAAATTCACCTTTTGTGTACTATAATAGGCCGTGTTCTTGTCAGGTATTTATTGGCGTTTCAGAAAAAAAAAAGTGGCAAGCTGCTACACCCGCACCGATTGCGGCAGGTGTTCAGCAGACACACGAACCAGTATAAAGGCCCTCTTATCACATACAACTTGGTCCTTTTTAGCCATTTGGTAAAAAAAACATATCAACATGTATGGTTTGCACAGGCAGATACTTTGCATTACAACTTAGAATCGGCTGATGTGAATTTAAAATTACTTGGAGTCAGACGTAGCGCACACGTGTATAGACAGGTAGGATGCTTGCGTATAGTCAGTCTAGACGCTTCACACCGTACGTGCCGCTGCAGAGCGATATGAGAAATACTTTTGCATCATGGAATCGTTTTAAATTCTGTCAAGTGGAAGAGGAGAGAGACGACGACGACATGTCCCCCGATTCATTAACTTGCCGCGGATGACACCGAGAGCGGAAGCAAGCGGGCGATGGGGTCGCAATCGCAGTTATATTGTTTCCATCCCGGCAATCTTAGCCGGTAGCCATACAAGCCAGGCTCATGTTGTCGACACTTAAATGGCATCAATGGCCGTTAACATACAGAATTCAAGAGATTTAATTCATTAACATACAATTGCTCATAACTTAAAAGTACGAGGTTTTTATGTCGGTAGGTGTATGAAAGTCTTCTTAAAGTAACCTTTTACAGGTTGCTCTAAGAAGAAGACTTTAACGCATAAGGTACCTAGGTACGAGTCTACAAACATGTTTAATCTAACTCTACTTATGGCATTACAGATTTCGGGTTGACGATTTCTATGTTGAGCAAATAAGTGAGTACTTTTCGTAGATTTTTAGTATCAATAATAAACAGTACCTAAATTTCACATTCTCCTAGAAGAAAGCTTCTAGGAGAAGACGGCGAAAAAATGTACTGCATGACGTCTGATTGAATCATGTTTCCGCTCCGATTTTTTTTATTACCTACTTACGAACATAATTTTAAAAATAACACTGCTAAATGCCATCTATCCTCTATTTCCTCTGTGAATTTTTCAGAATAATTTGAAGATGTGCGTCAGTACCATTCTAAACTAACTTCAATTTCAATCTAAATCCCTAAACCGGCACCTCAGACTAAAAACAACTAAGACTTGCAATCCTAAACTGACATTTAGAATAAAACGAAACAACAATATTAAAAACATGCAGGAGGGAAAGAGAAAGAGACAATATCTTCTGTCCCATGTCTGTGTATCAGGGGTAAATCTGGATCCAAACTGTCAAATTAAAAGTGACAGTTTGGATCCAGAAGTACATAATTTTCCATACATTTTGGTGGTACTGAGACAGACTGAAGGTGGTACGCGGCTTGCGAGTCTAGTTGTGTTTGGTCTGAGACTGACACAGACGTTATCGGATTTCTCGTTAATTTCATTTACAGACTTCCATAATTCACATAGCACACGAGCAAAGCTGGAGAGGATCGCAGAGGTTTTGCAATTGAGAATAGACCGCAAATATGTTTTTTATGTTTGTTCACGGATAACTTCGTCGTTTATGAACTGATTTTGGTGATTTATTTGTTGGAAAAAATAAATTTAAAGGATTGTCGGTGCTTGATAATGGTAGACCTGATAAATCGAGAGCAACGTGAAAAAATCGTATGAGCGACTAGTACTGATAGAAGACTATCAGTACTAGTCGCTCATACGATTTTGACGGTCCTTTTTTCTTTAAAATTATACTTATATTATGTCACATGACTTAATAAACGTAAGTAAATGAAATGAGAAGTTCGAGGAAAAAGTTATTATACCCTTTTTCACGGCTGAAGAGCCCTGACAGTTTATTACATTTCTGCATTAGCGCGTCTATTCATCTTAAAAATGAACTAAACTACAATTTGAAAAGAAATATTAGTCCTACAAAAACTGCGAGATTTTTGCTGAAATGTATGTCAATATACTTCATTGTGTGAAAACATCATCAAGTGGGCTCTTCAGCCATGAAAAATGGTATAGTCCCTAACTTGCAACATTACAATGCGAGCTCATAATTTCGGGGTTGTTTCTATGAACAAGCATTTGACCACCACCTGTCTGATGTTAAACAGCAACGTGATCAACGATAGAGCACACTTGTTCAGCACATATTTTGAAAATAATGGAACAGACAACAAAAAACATTACTGTCAAACGCACCTACTGGTTTTATAATCTGGTGTAGTTTAACCCCATAAGCATTTTAATGGGTTTTTTATCTGTGTCGTGTGGTCATGTCTATTTAGTAATTGAAACGTTCCCCATTCCAAAAGACTAAAAACCTTGTGTCGTGTTGACAATAGAATTTACTTATGCATGAGCAGTTTAACCGAGATGCGCGATAGCACAAAATGGCGGATTACCTGTGTTTTTTCTTATTTCCCATTCTATAGACCGGAATATCGAAAGAGCCTGACAAAAACAACAAACACGCACTTATGTATCTTAATTCCAAAAGACGGCTGAAATTATAATACGCTCTTTAAAATAAGTACATAAGTATTGTTCTCTACTTATAAAAAAAAACTATATAGTATAGTATGAATCAATTCCAACGTTAGAACTTAGAAGGAAATGATTAGCGCTGCAATTTTCCTACCTCGATTATTTTATTAATTTGTTTACCTCCATGTCATTGTATTGGTACGTCAAGAGACTATAAAGTTGCATGTAGTAAGTTATTTAACAGGCACTGTGAACATTGGGAGAGTACTTTGCGGTAGAGTGAAGGCCACGCCCTTTGCCGGCTGTCGCGGGGGTGACTGTGTCCGGCAGGCAACCAGGTGCACTTCTACCTTCCCTAAATGTGTATACCGTGATAGATATTTTTTTATAATTAACTAATGTTTAAACGCATTTGTAAACTTTTCGTGTTCATTGCAACAATGATAATACAGAACATATTTCGTTGAAGAAATTCGAGTAGCTTCATAGTAAAGTAACATATTTTATGGCTTATTTATCAATCAGCGATATATGCTCTGCCTAAGGAGTTGTCCGACATTTATGGACGATAAAAGACAAACAGTAAAAGTTTCATCAAAAGCTTTTAGAATATTATTATGTAGACGCGTCAATTGAACGAATTTTGTGGGTGTACATGGCGGTAATGCATCAGAGACGTATAGGTGTCAAGATGGGACTGCGCGAGCGGCTCCATAGAGGCGGGAGCGAGTACCGTACGAGGGCTGCTAAATATAGCTCGGCAGCGCCACCGCTGAATCACGGGCCACGGCGACCGGCAGAGCACCCGCGACCAACGCATCCACTTCCCGCCGCCGCCGACGTCACCGCCCGACGCTCCGACACTGCCCGTCTTTCCCCATGTTGCAGCCATTGACATTATCCATTATTCACGCCCTACGACAAACTTTGACCTATTCTACTAAGATACAAATACATTTGTTGCAACTTTATGCTACACGCTGCATGTAGTACTTAGTAGTAACAAAGAAATAACTATAGTGCACGATTCGCAACAGCGAGGACGACGTCGACGGACACCTTGACGGAATAATTAAAATAATCACTTGGCTTTTAAACTATTCACAAAGCTACGCAAAGCATTTTTTATGACTAAAAGTAGCGAGTTAAATAGCTAAACATGTCAGCACAAAGAACTCAAGATTGGTATTCAACCTGTACCTCCAAATGTTACAATAATTGTACAATGGTGTGGAACCATTGCTGCACAAGGATCCTACAGTTGCCAAATGGTCTCATAATCAATGTTTCAACCGGTGATACCTACTGAAACTTGAACTACCGGTTTAGGAAAAAAGAACTTTTTTTTAACTCAGACTAAGGAAATGTTCATTTAAGTACATTTACGTAATACACGACAATATAGGGTGAGATATCTGAATACTTTGCGTATTTACTTAGTAACATTATTTATTAATGTTTTACCAGTGGGCCACAATGACAAAGTAACAAGGCACGGACGAGTCGCGAAAAGCAAATCTCATTCGACTCAACAATGAGGACAAAGGCGTGTGCGCTAATTATTGTTATTGGCCTGTCGCGCTACATCACGGTCCTTGTCTCGCCGATCCAATGATAATGGCCAATTAATATCATCAATCATAATAAACTCCGAAGCCCAAAGGGTGTGTGAACAACGACGTCTAGAAATTTTGCTAGTTTTGTTTAGGGTCGCCCATAAAGGTACACGAAATTAATTCTACAATCATCGCCGATACTGACGTTTGGAAATACTCTGACATGTTTGAGGTTGAACGAGCGTGACATTTGCTACCCATATGTGCGTCACACAATACGATCACGGTCACTCGACCAGCTTAACAGGCAACAAATTAGGAGGCAACTTCTTCCTATAATCCAATTTACTTCGCCATAGAAACGATAAAAGTGGTCACTATTAATAGAAGGCTTTCTGGTAGCATAAAGCGATTATTGAACTAACAAGAAAGACACCCACATCATATTTTCGCAGAGAATTAATCGAATTAAGTCCTTATCGAATTAGGGGTGAGTTAAGCCAATTCAATGCTTTCAGAGTAAACATAATGCGTAACAGCCTTCAATAAATTCCTTTACTTGGCTTTATTCAATTTTCTAGAATAAACTTAATGTTCAAACAAAACCTACAACTAAATCAACACTCAGACTAAGTACTGACATCCCCTTTAGTACTTAAAAAGCATAAATAATAAAGTGATAATATGCCCGACAGAACGCATTGCATTCGGCAACAATTAACATCTTATATTCATAGGTAAACGTAGATATATCGGCCACACCTATTGAGCCGCCTACAATGTCGTTAAAATAATGGGCCGTCGGCCTAAAGTTTACCAGGTAGCCCTACCATGGCTGGATCTTTGAGACGTATAAATATTCTGACCCATGAACCTCTTCTCATTATCCGTTATTAATTAACTATTAACATTGTCCTGAACAGTAATGCCATTTCTATTGTATTAATGCAAGTTTTGTTTTGACGAGGCAGATGATATTATGATCTCTAAAAATGTTTTACATCTTCTAAATATATAAAAGGAAAAGCTGACCGAATGACTGACTGACTGACATATCAACATACAGCCCAAACGGCTAAACGTAGGCACTTGAAATTTGAAACGGACGTAGTTTAAGTGCCATAGGGGTGCACTAAGATAGGAATTTCCGAAATTCCCACGGGAACGGGAAATAACCGGAAAATCGTTTTGTATGAAAATTCTAAACGGCTCAAGTTAGAAGCTTGAAATTTGGGATGCAGGTACCTTAGTACACTTAAAGCTTAGTTGCAACAGGATACAGGAAAATTCCCACGGGAACAGGAGTTAGCGGCATAAAACTTTTGTATGAAAAATATAAACCGCGTAAGATAGATGATTGAAATGTGGTATGCAGATACTTTATTGCACTTAAAGGTCCAACGCGATATTGCAAAGTTCCCACGGGAACGGGAGTTAGCGAAAAATCTATATAGTCGTGTTTGTTAGAAAATTGATGGGGAGGTAGCTTAGTACCAGGAGACGGACTTGAGATACCCGATTTTTATCCCGATCCTGTGATACGTGGCTCTGTATAGAGGGTGTTATAGATTGTATGACATACTGAAACTACGCGAATGAAATCGCGGGGCGTCCACTAGTAGATTATAAATAACTTAAGGTTGTATTGGTATCAAAAATGAAACTATTGTTGTGTATAAAAAAACCGGCCAAGTGCGAGTCGGACTCGCGCACCGAGGGTTCCGCCGTACAAACGTAGCGGTTTACAATTTATAATTTTCGCAATTTTTCCTTTATCTGTACTATATTATAACGTTGCTTCGTGCAGAATTTCAAGATTCTGAGTTCACGGCAAGTACCCTGTAGGTTTTGATTCCCTAGCGTGTGACGGACATTCGTCTAAGGTATCTTTTCATCGCGTTAACTTGGAAGTTTGATATTTTCACAGCTTAAAGGGACTTTCAGCTTGATACGTACACGCGTTCTTGAGATAAAGGGTCTTGACAGACAGACAGATGGACAACATAGTGATCCTATAAGGGTTCCGTTTTTTCCTTTTGAGGTACGGAACCCTAAAAATGGAACTGTCGTGATGTTTTCTATATTTACGTAACGCAAATGTAACAACAATTTCACACCCATTCAATTTATACACATATTTATTAGTTCGAGTTAAGGGTGTGCCCAGAACTCCCCAATGTGCCCACCCCAGTTGAATGCTAATGTTATTGATAGACTTCGCATTTTTTAGCGAAGCGATATTTTATTAACGTTGAACTTGCAGCGCGTGTGTACTAACATATTATTTTTGGTCGAGTGCCAAGAAGTCTGGACAAGAAAGTACGATATAGATTTATAGCATCCAGCACTTCTCTTGAAAGTGTTAAGTAATTAAGATTTAGGAAGTTCAACAATCGGAGGAAAGGCTACACAGTCAGGCAGAACTTAATTCTTGACACGTTGCCACATGTATATCGGACGGATATGCGTACGCTCATAAGTATGCAGTATACAAGGAGTTTATATTAACATGGTCTCCACAACATTTACGAGCGCTAACGAGCATCGTCCCTAAAATGTCATCTCTACCTATAGAGACAAAGTATAGTGCTTTTGTGCTAAACAAAAGTCGTGTTATAAATATTGAACGATTTCGCGATAAGTTTTCAATATCAATGTATTATTCTTATTGCGAACGAAGTCTAGAAGCCAGAGAGTGTATTGGAGCCCGAATAGGCAAGTAGGATGCGGCCAGCACGGCTGGATGAGACAGGAGCCGTGGCGTGGGCGGGCCAGGCCGAGCGTCGCCAGCGGGGCGGCAGGCGCGGGGTGCACGACCGCCGCCGCACTGTAGCCGCGGCCGCAGAGGAAATCGCCAATGACCACCGGTTCGCGTGACTCTTCACTACCCATATTACATCATTTATTCATTACAAGACTCTACTTACGGAAATATTCATTAACTGCAACACGAACATTATACTTACACTCCGAATAAAACAAAGGAGTGGTGTCCTGTGGGATAACTTGTTTGAATTCAATTCGGTTTAATGTGTCAGTGTTAGCCATACTGTAGGTACTTGGTGTAATATTGTTGCATATGTTTGAAAAATGGAGTGCTGACATTACTAGGGAAATTCAATGTCGATATGGAATGGGATTTTTTCGTGGTGAGCGAACTGGCAAGCAGTGCGGCGCGTATGCGCGTGCGCTTCGTCTGTCCGCGGTTACCATTTCCCCTCCCTATCCATAACGTAGCCCCACCTAAGACCAAGACGTATAAACATTGGTGAAATATCCACGGGAATAGTTCGCCCAAATAACTAGTTGCGGAAAAAGCTGATAACACCCAGCTGCAGAGTGTCAAACAATACAAAAGTAGTGCGAACAGTCATGATCTAAATATGTGCGCAATGTATACATTTTTACAGAAACGTAAATACCTATCTACCAGAAATACGATATTTCAACTCTTATGTGATACAGATACAGGTACTACTACTTACTGTAAAAAAAAACTCGAAAATTTCAGATAATTATCTTATTTCACAAAATTTAAAAGACCTGTTTGTGGCGACGAAGGTACCAGGTACCTTACTGCGTTTATGTATTTTAGATGTAAGTAAGCAAGCACTAAGTGACAGATTTAAAATATGCACTTACTTGTTACGAACATCGCGCTGTTGCGAAAGTGGCTTAGTCGCTGCCTATGAAATGAGTACGTTCAGGGATTTGCTGTTTATTTACGATGCTTATCTTTGAAGGTTTATCAGGTGACATCAAAATTCATCTCGACACGATAAAGGCGTAGTAGCCCGGCGAGATAATAGAAGCATGTACCTACTCTGATAATTAGTTGCTGGTCTTAATCCACGACATATTTTAATAGTAGTAGGTCATTCAAAGATTCTTTCATTCAATAAGAACAAAAATACCTTCAGGATATTTCAGAGAGAAAGCATTTTGATATTTGTGGAAGTATTATTTATCATACATCTATCTATAGACTACTATTATATACTACTAAACTAAAAACACGAAAGTATGGTAGACGAAATTTAGGTTTGTTACTCTTTTGCACGAAATTTACTCCACCGATTTTAATGAAACTGTACAATATATTGGTTATAAACTGAACAAAAGATTTACATAATTTATCTAGGAATTTCCACGGGCACATGATGATCTGTAGATAATAACAACGGGGTACACATAAATAATACCTATATCGAGAGTATACTAGCAAAACTGAATAAGTGCATTTTTTTTTAATATATGTTATCTATATGTATAAAAGGAGAAGTTTTGTATTGTATATACCAATGAGGAAAGATTTGATTGTTTGGTAGTTTAATTCAATGGAATAGTTTGATAAAACTAACATTTCACCAATTATTTTTGAGAAGCTACACGCTTACAGCTATGCTTACGCGACAGGTGACTATTAAAAAAATTAAGAAACTAATACTAAAGTATAAAAAACTGGAAAATGTGTGGTTGAAATTGCCTACCTTATAGTCTATACTAATATTATAAAGCTGAAGAGTTTGTTTGTTTGAACACGCTAATCTCGGGAACTACTGGTTGGAATAGAAAAATTATTTTTGTGTTGAATAGACCATTTATCGAGGAAGGTTATAGGCTATATAACATCACGCTGCAACTATTAGGAGCGAAGAAATAATGGAATATGTGAAAAAAAATGGGGAAAATTATTCTTCCTTGAGGGCTGCCATTGCGTTACCGGTTAGTAGTAGTAGGTAGCGATAACGGTTCAAGAGCATCATAGCATATGAAAGAATTATTCCTCTTGAAAGCATCTAAAAATAATTCCGCGACAGTATATGTCCATCTTTTAAGATTAACTTACTAGAACAGTTTTTATGGTAATCAAATTTGGTCAAAATGAATGCATTTGTTATCTCTATTATATAAAAATGAATTCATGTTCGTTAGTCTCGCTAAAACTCGAGAACGGCTGGACCAATTTGGCTAATTTTAGTCTTGAATTACATGTGGAAGTCCAGGGAAGGTTTAAAAGTTGAATTTCTTCCAATACACGGGGTGCAAAGGCGATTTCCTATGGCAAAACAAATGTTTGCAGGGGACCGCTTGTTAGTAATAAAGATAATATAACACTATGTGTTACTAATACAAAAGTAATAAGGAAACAGTTCAGCATTAAAAAATGAACAATTTTACTGTCAAGTATATCATTATTTAGCAAACTCTCAGTTATGGACTATAATTTATTATAAGTCTTGCGGATAAATCATAAGTTTACAAAAACTTACATGCATAAACTGACATTTATAATAACTGGATAGAGTTTTTAACATAGCTGGCTTGGAGCCTGACAATTGACATAAAAAATTATAAGAAACAAATTGCTTTATATTTATATTGCTAATTTTATTTTCCACTAACAGTTAGTTAATGAACATGTGACATCAACAGCTCTAAAAGCATGGGTGATGTAACAAGCAGAAATTGAAAGGATATGTAGAACATCACCCAAAAGATTCCTGGAAGTTTATTGAAAGAAATTCAACTGGCATTATTATTTTACATTATGATTGACCACACACAGGTCAGCTTTGAGACTGTGTTACAGGAAAAAACATATATATATTTTATGGAAAGCCATACAATTATTTGCAGTGAAATAAAAATCTAATAAAACATTATCAGCATTACAATCTAACATTAACAATATACAAGACATAACATAGACAAATTAAGTTATATCGGCACCAGGCTGAAGCAATATTTAATAAAAAAATCTGCAGTATACTCCAGAGTCAGTATACAGAGAGGTAAGTTTGAAACTATGCTAATTTTATCCTAGTTCTTCTTGCTCACAAAAGAAATTATGCAAGCCTCGGGAAGTGCATACCCATCACTTAAGCTGGCCTTGACTGAATACCAAATATTATAGGTACTTTTGTATAACATTTAAACCGGAATAAATTAATTTTCACTAAGTAAGTAAGTATGGTTAGACCATACAGTGTAGAGTGTAGATTTTAAATAATTGCTTTTATTATTACATTTACCTGTGAATAGAGTTCTTTCAACTGCAGTGAGCATGTGGGAGAAGTTAAAGTTCTATTATCTAAAATACCTAAGTATTTCTCATTCATTATATACCAAACTTAGCAACTAACTAGAATCTAGTCAGTTTAAACAGGATGCTAGAGAAGAGCTGAAACTTTAGTAGAAAGAAATTTATTTATAGACTACATGGTTCCAACTACATCCAGTTATGTCAGTTGCACCTAGTAAGTATAGGTAGGGTAATAGTTAGGACACTATAACTTACTGTTAAATGCTGCCAATTTTCTGGTAGAGCCCAGACGTTTCATAGTAGTTCGAGGCTCAGCATCTCGGTCGTCCAGCACACCAAGAGTCTCCGGCACCGCTGCTCCAGACATGGTTTAGGTTGAACAATAATCAACCTCTATGAACCTCTCCAAACCATTAGATACCGGTAAAACGATGGCAAACTGTATACTTCGCGCCAAATCCTCGACATGAATAATATTATGTTTGGCGCTATTACGAACGTAAACCTAACTTGTACAGCTCGATTTGTAAACGTTATTTTAATATTTCAAGTTGTCGTAAAATCAGCCGAAAATAGCCGCGAAATTCATAAAATGACGACCTTTTTAGTCGACCGAATCAACTCACGCGGCGGCGAAGCCCGCTACTTGCGAAAAGGAACGAATAAAACAAAATATCAGCCGAAGTACAACGAACGGTGTTATTCTACTGTAGGTAGAGAAGGGGACTGTCACTGTCTCAACTGTCTGTGAGAGACTGAGATAGATAGAGAAGTGCGAGCGAGAACCAGCAAGCAAAGCCAGCAACAAAATTCGCAATCGAACTGTCGGGACATGAAATTAACCAATCAAATTCGTTGTTGGTCTGATGCCAAACTATTGCTAACCAACCACGGCATGTAAAATTTTACGACGCGAATGAAGATGGCACGAGTGATATTTTTGACATCTAACCAATTAGAGACATGAACGCGAGACTGAAGTAAATATTGAGCGAATGGGATCCGACTACAATCATACCATAGACAACTATTACAACGTACTGTGCGCGGCAATTTTGTAATTCTCTCCCTATCCTTTTAAAATATTTTCATTTCATTCCACTCATCCGCTATCTGACTATCCGCAGGGTCTTCACTTACCGTAGGCACCCATTATTACATCTGTGGTCTAATTGATGCAATTTGCATTCGAATAACATGCATTAGTTATTCCCCGCGGTGTTACCCTCGAATTATCCCATTCCCATTTCGAAAAGTACTAAACGGGTTTCAATGAAACTTGGTGGGGAGATTATTTACTAGTACGTACTTCTAGACACAGTCAATGACGTTTTTATACTTCCTTTATCATGTCATAGATAAAATATAAACTTGTAGAAAACTATTGATAACTCAGCAATATAGGTATTTTAATAAAGGTTCAACCTTTGTTACGCTTCGGCTGTCACTGATACTCACATAATATTATCTTCTAATGCAGGGTTATCCCACAAACCCCCTTGGAGTGACTATTATATCAGAATTCCAGAAAAACCCTCTAGGTATTGTTTATTCAGGTCAATTACCATAGTGTAGGGTGACCATAATACTCAAGTTATAATGTAACCAACCTATCGTTAGATAAATAATATGCTGCCTACAGATATGTATCACAAAGAATAATTTCCCCATTTTGACTAACTGATCGATTTTTGTTTTACTATGTAAAGAGCAACCTTTTTTTATAACTTTGCTTTTAGATCCCAAATGTAAGTAGGCAATATGGCTTCCGCCGAAACCGGTCCACTGGGGACCTTCATGCATGCGTCACGCACATCTGGAGTGAGACCTTGGAGAAACACGGGGAAACTTTAGCTGTCTCCCTGGATATCTCCAAGGCGTTTGATAGGGTCTGGCACGACAATTTGATTGGCAAGCTTCCGTCGTTTGGACTGCCTGTTGGTTTCTGCGCGTGGTTGGCTGATTTCCTGAGGGAACGATCGCTCCGAGTAGTCACAGATCGCTGCTCGTCCGATCTAATGGCAATTAATGCCGGGGTACCTCAGGGTTCTGTTCTCTCTGCAACACTTCTTGCTGCATATAAACGATCTGCTGAAACCCGGTATCTATGGGTACGCAGACGACAGCACTGTTGTGGAGAGTTACACCTCTGACGCGCGAGCCAGCGGGCCGCAAATCCGGGTACTCAGAGAGGCATTGGTTGAGCGTTTGAACGAGTCCCTTAGTGAAGTCGCATCTTGGGGCGAGGCCAATCTTCAGGTCAGTTTCAATGCGCTTAAGACCCAGGCGTGTCTTTTCTCAGCAAAAAGGAGCCCTTTCAATCTGGCTCCCACTTTCCGGGATGTACCCCTGCCTATAGCCAATCGGCTGGAGCTTTTAGGCATGACGTTAACCTCCAACCTCAAACTTTGGCTCCTATATTGAGGCTACGGCCCAACGCGCAGCCAAGAAGCTGGGCATCCTCTCGAAGGTGCGTCGGTATTTCACACCGGAACAGTTGCTCACACTATATCAAGCACAAGTTCGATCGTGTATGGAATACTGCTCCCATCTTTGGGATGGATCAGCCAAATACCAGCTTGAGGCTCTGGAGGCAATAGAGAGGCGTGCTAGTAGGCTCATAGGTGACAACAGGCTGTTTGATTCTCGGCTACAAAGCCTAGAGCATCGCCGCAAAGTTGCGAGCCCATCTGTCTTCTATCGGGTGCATTTCGGAGAGTGTGCTACGGAGTTGCATAACCTAATACCCCCATCGCGTTTTTTACAATAGGACAACCAGGAGAACGGCAAAACGTCATCCATACCAGGTGGATTTGCCATTTACGCGAAATAGTTTGAAGGTCTTCAAGTAGCGGGTGAATAGGTACCTACTGAACAAGTGTGCTCCATCGTAGACCACACCGCTGCTTAACATCAGACAGGATGGTGGTCAAGCGCTTGTTCAGTGATTAAAAAAAAAAAAGCTTTTATTACTTCTAGACCTATTTAATATTTTTATACTATGCCAGGTAAATAAAAAGAATATGTTAATGTATGAATTTCATTTATTTCGATTAATTTATTAATCAACTTAGGAGTACATTCGCATCGTGTGATCGGCTGCAGAAGCCAGTAGCCAGGGTTGTGTGGGGTGCCACTTAACGTCCGTCACGCACAGCGAATCCACCTGAGGTGGTCCCTTTAGCTGCTTCAACGGCACTATCAGCGGGTTCTGGAGAAGATCACTGCAGAAAACAAAATTTATTAGAAATTTCTAACAAAAAAAAATGGATAGTTTTTATGAAGTCGGTAGACAAACATTAGCAGTAAGAACAGACGGTAGAAAAAAACCGGTGAAAGACTTAAGGAAATGTACCATATAATTCCCGGAATTTCTATCTCCGCATCGCAATGTATGCATGGGTGGAATTATTGCTGAGTGATGATGATGAGATTAAAGGGCGCATGAAATTTAGACGCTGCATAAAGAGCAGATCTAGACAGTAAAATAAATTAATAAATAGGTATGTAATTTGTTTCTTGAATTGTTTTATTAGCTTAGATGACTGAATTTATTTATTCTTCTCAGGTGTACATATAATGTATTATAAAGGTCTTACTTGTAAACCATGCCGTGCGAGACCACTATGTAAGGATCGTCTCCACCTGTGGCGAATAGCGGGTAGCGCCGGTGGAAGGCGACGGAACGCACTGCGCCGCCGTGCAGCCGCAGCGACTGGTACGGCTTCGAAGACATGTCCAGATCGAACCTGGCCAAAAATAATCTTGTGAAAAACAACATACATAAACACAATTTTTCATTCGCATCATATAAACAAAACTAGGTTCTTAATAAGATACACACATTGTCGATCGACATAATGACATTGATCACCGACTGCAAGTATCTATGTTTTCCTACAGACAAAAAATAACAGTTTCTTACCAAATACATTTGCGATCATATGACGAGATGATGACGTTGTCACCAGCCGGATGTGCTGCCATGTTGCTGATCCATTGGGCGCCTGTAAGTAGTTTTTTGACCAGCTCTTGCTTCACCAGGTCGTAGATGCGTACTACGCGTTGAGTCTGAAAATAGATGTTATTAATGATGATGGTATACTGTAAATCTAGAAAATTTACTTTGTAGAAACCAGCATCCAGAATATATTTTTTGGAAACCATCATCCAAACATAATTATTTTTCTTTATTTGAAAAGCTGGTCTCCTATATGTAACATTGGTCCAAGGAAGGACAGTAAAAAACAACAAGACAGTATCAAAAAACTTTCTGCAACCATTTGCAGAAGAAATGGTTTTGGACAACCGCGATAGTTGGTAGCCGTTTGAAGAATGGTTTCCTCTGCAGCCTCTTAGGTTTCTTTATATTTACAATGGTTTGATCCATTAGAGGAGTAATGTTCGAGAAACTCACCGCTACGAATAGGAAGGGCCTGGTGGGATGGAAGATGGCACATTGCACGAGTCCCTTGGCTTTAGCGAAGGGCACCTGGGAACGGCGGCGCGACAGCTGGTGCACGAGGACCGCGCGCGACGCGCCGTCCTGCAGCGTCACCGCCACGTAGTCCCCGCGCCCGTGCCACGCCACCTGAACAAGCAACAGTCGATTAATGATTCCAGAATTCAGCATTACCCTCACATCAATTGAGTATTCATCATGGAGTTGGTATTGGCTATGTGCGCGAGGGTGGCGACGCGTAGCGTTTACAACATTTGCGGAAGCTGTCAAATAATAACAATGTAAACATTGTTAGTTTTCTTTGCAAATATAAATAAAACCAAATATTAAAATAGTATTGTTGACAATATTTAAGTGAAATTTATTCAATAGTTTGTAAAATTAATATATGTAATAATAAAACCGGGTTTGAAACTATTGCACATACTTAATATTAGTTTCCAACCACAAACTGAGATAAAAGGCAATAAATTAGTATTAGCCGAGCATGTAAGTACGCAACACGATAAAAAGTTAACAACGCAACAGTCATGGCCCATTTCTTTGCTTTGATTTTGTACTGCAATCAACACACTTGACAGCAGATCATCCGCATTTGTTTCCAATTTCTGTCATGTGCGGTCGTTATCTGTCTGCCACTACTCTCTTTGCACATAGCCAATAAGAATAGTATACATTCAGAAACTTACATAGATGATGGGTTTGAAGTGCGTGACAGCGACTCGTACTCCGCGCACCCACTCTTCAGGTTTAACCTTGTCCCACGTCACGGCAGAGTTGGTGCGTTCGTCCACTGCAAATACGACAATAGTTAGTAATCAAACTCGTCAGCATATTCTTAAATAAACATACTTCAACCAGGCACTTCTGTTTCGGGTGCTCTTAATTGTGCCTTTCTTACTTAAAAGCTTGGGCTCAGCGTTGGTCCTATTCCTGTCGTTGCACGTCAAGGAGATCAGCGTAGACTAGTATTACTTACTAACGACGTCGTGGCTCGGCGGCGGTTCTTCTAGCAGTTGATCAGTGACCTCGGCGACCTTGTGCGCGCCGATGTCGCTGCCGGGGTTGAGAAGCAGGAGCCGCGGGCCGACGGCCGCCGCCACGAGGCTGAGCCCGGCCGCCGGCGTCCACGCCACGCGCGTCACCGGACCGCCAGCCTCGATCGTGCGCAGACAACGACCGCTGCCCACCTCCCATACTGATAAGATTAAGGTGTTACCAACCAATTAAAAAAAATTAACACATTCAAGCTTTTAAATAATAAAAGCTGTGAAAGCCAAGGCAAAGAAACTTGTAAGGACGAAAGGCTCATCACCTATCTAAATATACATACTACTTACTAATGGTTGAGATAATAATTATGGGCAAAAATATTTTAAGATTGACAACGATATTCTATAGCAACATACCTTTCACAGTGCCGTCATCACTGCCCGATACCGCATACTGTCCTGACGGGTCGAAGTCGCATGACCTGACTAGACCTGTGTGACCCTTGAATATAAGGCACTCCGATGTAGGGAAGGGCTGGAGGTCTCTGGGCGATGGAAGTTTCGGTACCAAGTCTTCGGGGCTGATAGTTAGCTGTTGATGTCAAAAACATATTATTTAGGACTAAAGTTATTAATTTATGAACTAATTGGACCTAATACAATATTACACAAATCTCACCTTCATTTTGATAGCCCTTGGTGCGAGGTAGAGGTCAAGACAGCGTAGGAACCGCTCACGGATGAATCTCTCGTAGGCGGGCACTTCGCGGAGGCTCTTGTACTTCGTAGGGAGGAACGTGTATTTCCGTTTCCATGGGGTTTCCGCGAGCTTGTCCCACTCTTTCATCTAAGATCGGACCACAAAACAAAACACAGTATAAATCTTATGAATTTTAGGATAATACAGTCATAACAGTAATAGTAAGTAATGTATCAGAGACATAGAAATTTTATAAATTTAATAGAATATTTGCAGGAGAACACCACCGCTGTCAGAGCGATATACTTACGACGCATATCGAAACAGTGAGATCAGCCATATTTCTATAGAGTTTAATAAGTATAATGAGAACCCAGACATTTTTTTTTGTATGTGAATGTGCGTTTAGGAGAAAAGGAGTAAACACAATGGATAATGAACACCCACCTCTTTCTTATCGAGCAGATACTCAGGTGGAGGGTTATAACTCTCGGCGTGTCCCGGCAGAGCGCGCTTCGGCGCGGGTATGTGTTTGTGAATACCGCGAAGCTTTTCCTCTTCCTCATTAGTCGTCGAACCCCACAGGTTGTAGAAATTCTTTTCCTAAAAAAAAACAAAAAATATACTGTTTCCTCTACCTCTGTCTGGCATCTATCTACCTCTGTCTAAAAAAATCTTCAGGTCGTTGATTGCATGTCAATGGATTGACAAAGTTACGGAGAGGGGAAGTTTGAGCATCTAGCTGTAGCTACTACAGCTCTATTCACACTTCATTATATGTACGATCCGATTTTCCATGGAGCAGAAACTTGGCCACTGTTGCATAAAGTATTAAATTGTCAAAAATTACACTAACTATGGATTTATGACAACCTGTATATATTTATGTTGTTATTAGTATAAAAGAACGACTCAACGCACCTTCCTCTTGCGACGTTCTTCAGCGAGTTGTTTCCTAGTCTTTATCCAGCCCATTTTAAGTGCATGCACCAGTTTGCTGATCTGCTGCTGGTCCGATTTGGACGGCAGGAAGGAGCGCTTGTGCTCGGGGAACGCACGTACCGGTGTCGCCAGAACCTCCCTGCTGAACCACTCAACCCATGGCTGTTGAAAACAAGAACATTAGGTACAAGTTTATATCATTCAGACTAATGTAACACAAAGTTCTTCTCTTACAGTGGTGTAAATATTGAGAAACACCTTTAGTCTTTGCTGTGCATGTAAATGGTAAGTGTGGTGTCCTGAAATTTCAGATTTATGTATAAATCACTTACTTCATATTCATCATGTTCAGAATTAGGCACTTTAGACTCTTTAATTCTGGCAATTAATTCTAGATCGCTCTTGCTGAGGACAATATCCTGGCCTGTGTTGACATCGCGGACTGTTCTCCAGAAATCGGGATCTTCACATTTTCTGAAAAGCATAATGAAATATCAATAGCCATCAGGAACAATGTAGAAGGATCTAATATCAGTTTAACATAATGTTGTAACAATCAATAACACTATCTCTATGCATCACAAAGACAATAATAATGTGTTAAAAGAAATACAAACTTGAGAAACTCATCAATGTTGTCTCTCTGGGGTGGCTTGATGATCTTGCGTCCATCAAGGTCGTAACCAATGTGTGGGTACTCATTATACCACCACATAGGTATGTCACCCACCGTATTGCGCCGTTCCTCTTCATCTGAACTGTCGCCAGACTCATATTCATCTGAAACAACACCATTGTTTAGTACCATACTATCTTTTATCATTACATAGTACAAAACAATGTCACTATGCTTAGATCTTAGATGCGACTTTTTTTTGGCAGATAGACACTTTAAATATGTATATTGGCAAAACAATGTTTGCCAGGTCACCTAGTGGATGATATAGTTTCAGCACTCCACTCCTGCAAAGCTGTGGGGGACTGCCAGTAGTTTTATATGACAGTGCTTTTTAATAAACTGCCAACACAAACCTTTTCCATCATTGATGTGATTATCTTCAATTTGTTTCTGTAATTTTTCTATAGCACTACTCTGCTGTGTAGTACTGTTTTTATTTTTCTTTAAATTTGAAATGCTATCCTTAGGTCCTAGAGATTTTGATGAAGGTTTCAGTTTACGCTCCTCATTGCTTTTTACTTTCTTAGTTTTAATTTTTGACTTGGTTTTAGTTGATTCATCTGCAGATTCGTCACTGGAATGTGTCTGCCCTAAACCAGATTCTTGTTCACGGTCCAACTTGTTGCTACTGTCATCTTCACTGTCCTCATCATCATCCTCCTCACTGTTGTCATCATCAGCTTCGGAATCTGTTAATTCCTGTAGAAAAGTATAAAAGGAAATAATTTTATAACTACAAAATATAGCACTTACTTTGCCAGAAAGAAATAGCTTTGAGCCTTCTTTGCAATCTTATCACTGTCAATAGTTCATTTTTAATTGATAGTGTGCTATAAAGTTCATTTATTCATTTGTTGCACACATTACTGCATGTGCTATATCAACTTTCATACAAGATTGAGTACTTACAGAAGACTCATCCGATTCTTCACCAGACTCATTTCCTTCAACATCTTGATCATCACCAAGTGTGGAATCAGCATCACTGTCAAATAGGACTCCCTATAAAGAAAAACAGATACTTATTATCTAAAATAAATAAATTCTATTAACACAATATGACTAGGTGTACAGCAGGTATAAAAAAACATGTAATAAAGTAACAAACAGACAATTTGATAAAAGTAATAGCAAAGAACATAATAGCTTACTTTTCTTTTATTTACTACAAAATAATTTGCTGCTGCAATAGTGACTTATCTTGTGATTTACTTAGTTGTGTCTCATTGTCAGCAGTTTATGTTTTAAGAAACCGTTCACACAGCAAATTCAATAAATATTATTAATGATAAAATAATACCACTGTATACATTTCATCTAAAATGATATGCCACAAGGCTTAGGATTTTACGCAAGCGCAAATAGCTCAGCATTATTATTCAGGTCAGGAGAACAATGTTACATATTACAGTTCCTAATTGAAAATCTGAACAGTATGACACAGTAGTAGTAGTAGTAAAATGCAGTCTGATAAAATAGAAAAAAATGTAAATGAAATGACAAATCAACTGGTCACAGGTCTCGCCAAAAAGGAAATAACACTTAACTAATATATACATAAATAATGTAAGTATAATGACAGCACCAAATAACCAACCAAAATTAGGCTCTATTTTTTTGTATGCATAATAAAGCGCCCGCATTAGATGTAAAACAAATTATTTAGAAAGGTTACAAACTATAAAAACCACATGAGTGAATTAGGTATGTCGACTTGCAAAAGCTTTGTTATTATTTACTGTAAGTACAGGTTACATATAAAAAGCTGTATCTTTTGAACGATAGGACACTCACGTCTTTTTCACTGTCGGACACGTCTTCCCCAACATCATCAGCTTCTGAATCAGTTGCATCCCCATTGTCATCTAAATTACCCTTTATCAAATCTTCGTCATCTGAAGAACTTGGCTGTAAGTAAAGAGCATAAGTTATCAAGGATCTCATCCCATCTGTAGAACGATAGAAAATTTAACGTGACTCCGTAAAATTTTACTCACGATATTATCTGGCCTTGCAGATCCCTTAGGTTCTTCATTCTTCCTCTTCAGTAAACCAGCGCGAAAAGGTGGCATTATAGATAATCAGAACCACATTTCTTTTCAATAAATCACTGCTAGATTATGTTGCTTAGTAGCATTTAAAAAATAATGAAAAAACACACGTGCTGTGCTTACAAAACAGAGAAGTTCGACTACAGAGTAGACTACAGAACAGACAGGAGGGCAGCAAGCCGAAGATTGAAGGCATGGGAATAGCATGGATTGATCTCGCTGTCATTACTGCTGATTGATAAAAGTTATGGCTGGACCCATACACGGGCATGACACAGAGCAGACAATTACTCTTTTGTCTCTGGTTTCAATTAGTTTGGCTGCATCGCTGCTAACCCTTGCCAACGAACAAGAACGAAGAAAAAAACTCAATGTTTTAAATTTAAGAGGTTATGTAAAGTTATACAAAACAAAATATTAAAATATTATTTTATTTTAGGAAACACTTGAGTTAAATTGTAGAAGCGTCAAAATGTTTCGTGTTATTGCCAATGCTATATCTCCAATAAGAAATCGACTGGTATGTCTAATAAAATTATATTTATTACCACAAGGTTTGCAACAAACCCCTATTATTTTTTTATTTTTGTTTGCAGTTCCGTGCGTTGGCCAGCGAAACTACAACTGAAAATAACAATGCTTTTCAAAGGAACAGTTTAACTAAAGAACAACAACTATCCGATATTCTAAAGCGTACTATGCCTGGTATCACTTTCCTTAGCATTGAAGATATCTCTGGAGGTTGTGGAGCTATGTATGAGGTTTGTAAATTAGTTCATTAGATAAAACTATATAGATATTTGTAGCGTTGCCGTAGTATACACACCTCTGTATCAATTAAATTTCATGTATATAATTCCTCCAAG
This sequence comes from Conopomorpha cramerella, assembly GCA_012932125.1. Taxonomy (NCBI): domain Eukaryota; kingdom Metazoa; phylum Arthropoda; class Insecta; order Lepidoptera; family Gracillariidae; genus Conopomorpha; species Conopomorpha cramerella. The sequence goes on from SJJU01070323.1 coordinate 67,546, forward strand.
TTTTAGTGATTTATTGATTTATTTAAGATAATATTGAATTGTTGTACACCAAATTTCGTAATTCAGTAGTTCCAGTACAAAATTATACAATCTTTTTTTTTAAATGACAAAGCCAACAGCAAGATTGTACTTTAGTTTTTGTGTGTTTTGTAAGGGTACAAACTACAATTTGTACACAATGTCTATTGTAAAATTTAAATAGGGTAGAAATCTTATGTACCAAGAATGGTACATAAGTTTAAAGACAAATAAGTAACAAATTTACTACCTTTTTGTTTCAGATAAGCATAGAAGCTAAAGAGTTTTCTGGCATTTCCCGAGTGAAGCAACATCGCCTTGTAACAGATGCCTTGAAGAGTGAAATAGCAGAAATGCATGGTATCCGAATCCATACAAAACCGTCTGCTGATGATAAGAAATGAAGTATCCGTTATAAGATATTTATTACAAATTGTGAGGGTGTTACTATACTCATTGATTCATTATTCATTACTCATTATTTTGGAAGCAGTATAAATTGATGTCAGATAATCCAACCATCAATTGATTTGTGTAGTAACACCCTAGTTTCCCCTGAAAGTATATACACTTTATTTTTTGTAGGTACAGTCAAGGGCAGCAAACATTTGTTTTCTTTATAGCTAGGTTATCAACATTTCCATCTGTTAAACCCTATGTTAAACCCAACAAATAAAATGAAAGCAAACAAAAAATTCTGGCATTTTTTAAATAATGGGTTATCTATAAAAAATTAAATAGATTTTGACAGTATTTATGAAAAGATTGATGACCCCAGGTAGTGTATTTACTTGGACAGTTCTTGACTGTATTTACCATATAAGGCAACATAATATTATAAACTTGATTCAATGCACCCTATGTATAACTAACATTGATGTCAGATTTTAAGTAAAATAAATTTGACCATTGAAGCTTAATTTCAAGGAGTAGTAATAAGGAGTATTATAAATTTCATTTGATTATAAATAATTACGTGAAAATGTAACCCGTTATTCTCCTCTGTACAACACAGACTATGTTATATGCCATCGGAGACATGAGAAACATTTTCGGCTTTTTTAAATAGCTGTGTAATGAATCTTATCTTTTTATTTTTTTGTTTCACAATGTTTTATTTTTTTAACGCATTTCAATGATGTCTGAAGTGTTATGCTCCTCCAGTACTTAATTGTACAATCAAAAGGAAAACAAAATACATTAACGCCAGACTTCAGACTTTCGACGACAACATGTCTGCGGAAACTATTCACTTGCGGCACTTTACGAAACGGATTATCAATATTACCATCCAGGATTCTGACAGATTCTCGAAGAAATTGTTGATCCATCCATTTCGAATAACGTCAGAAAATGTTTCGCTCTGATAGTACTTGACTATCCCCACTAAACAAATTAATTCTGTTTACGCAACTTACGGTTGTTGATTACGTATTTACGTGTAAAGAACCACTTTATAATAATCATCATCAAGCCTCTTATAATCTGACATCGTATGTCGAATACTATCAAAACAACTTTTTTATTCATGCTTTTAGAAGAACAAAGTACCTACATTACCTTCCTATGTATTATAAAGGTATTATTTGAATCCTAGCGCAGAATGCGAAAAAAAGTTGCGAAATAATTAATTTTATCGCATGTTAGTTATATGATATTTCAGTTAGTTATCTCTGTAATATCTAATACTTATGTAATATCTAATATATTACTGAGATAACTAATGGCCAATTATTTCGCAACGATTTAGCGTAGTATTTGTGCTAGAACTCTAATCTTGTGCTTACCAACAAGAATTGAATAGTGTTGAATGTAATGTTATCTTTTAAAAAAAGAAATTTGTAACTAGGTGTAAGTAGTTAGAAGGCTGTTAGTACAATTTATCACATTAGACTTTGTTAAATACATTTTTAAGATAATTAAAAAGTATGAAAATTGCAATTTTGAATTTTTTTGAAAACAAAAATATATGTAGGTACTCGTCGACTTGAGAACCTTCTCCGTTTCGCGTCGATTAAAATCTGTGATTAAAGTTATTCGTAGGTATTATAAATTATCTGGGCCCCTACGTAGTTGTACTGTATTTTAGTATGGTAAAGATACGAAACAGATACTCCAGTAGATATGCCGGGACATTTTTACACACGGCCACCCTACTCCAAACTAGGACACAATGTACTATGGGTGTCAGAGACTGGTATACTTACGTAAATACTTTAAATATACAGTGTGATTCTTTCACAAGTCGACATATTGAAATGGCTTTAAATATGGCCCATTTTATCGACAAAAAAAATATTTAAAAAAATCCTGATTAAATATTTTATGTTTTATAGGTACATATTGGTTTTCCAGAAGAAGTTAGAACTCAACGTAGAGTTAACCCCATAACTTCTGTTCTAAGAGCTGTATGACATTGAAATAAATTTTATTCTAATCAGGAATGATGGACAGTACTCACTAAAGCAAATATCATACAAAAAATGTCATAGTTTTTGAAAATAAATTAAAAAAGGAATAAAATTTCATAAAAAATCGTAACTTTTTTTAACAAAATCCGTTTTTATTCAATATTTTGCCCCATTAATGTGATATTATTATCACAAAATAGTAATCTACATCGTATTAGCTTTCTAACGGTGTACGATACTTATACCTGCCCGTATCTCTACTATTTCTATGAACACCTTAAACAACAAGCAAAAAAGGCAATAAATAAATAAACCGGTTTGTGCGTTTCTCAGAATTTCTTTGTTAAGGTTTGCGGTCGGGGGTGAGGGCGGGGTATTGGAATGCGGGAGGGGTATTATTGTCAGAAATTAGGGACAGCCATTTTAGTTGCTGTGAACTATTTACCGTCGCCACTTGTGTTACCGCCCGTAATGCCCCGAATCAGTGATTTTTCGCCCGCCCATGTCGCCGACATGCATTTCTATTATGGAATGCATCGAGGAAGTGCAAGAGCTGCACGCTCAGCTTATGTAGCTGCTTTTCCGAACCGACGACCAGTTCCATCAGCTCAAAACTTTCAAGAAATACACAGAAGACTTGCCGAAAATGGACTTCAGTCAACTCCAGATGTTCGAGCGCCGCGTATCATAATAGATATTTCTATTGAAGAAGCCGTACTACGTGATTTGTTTGCAGAACCGTCGCTCAGTACGAGGCGTTTAGCATTACGCCATGGCATTTCTCAACCATCAGTTTGGCGCATTTTGAGAAAAGAAGGTTTGCATCCATACCATTTTCAAAGAGTGCAAAGCTTACATGGGCAAACTGACATGCAAGCAAGATGTGTTTTCTCAACATGGATTCAGACGAAAACCCGCCAAGATCCTAATTTTCCCAAAACAATTTTATGGATGGACGAATCCCAGTTTACCCGAGACGGCATCACTAACGCCAGGAATCTACATCAGTGGCGCGTAAAGGGTGACAATCCTCATCTGAAGAGAACGTCCAACTTTCAAGTAAAGTTTTCTGCGAACGTTTGGGCTGGATTAATTGATGACAAGCTGATTGGGCCTGTTATACTTCCGGCTACAATGAACAGTGAAAGATTTCTCGAACTTTTAAGGCACGAATTGCCACTTTTAACAGAAGATGTTCCAATTGGATTACTACGCGATATGTATTTGCAAATGGATGGATGCCCTGCCCACTACGCGACAGTAGTCAGAAATTTTCTTAACGATCGCTACGCTAACAGGTGGATTGGGCGCCAGGGGCCAGTGGGATGGCCAGCACGTTCTCCAGACTTAACGCCGCTGGACTACTTTTTGTGGGGCACAATGAAGCAACGGGTTTATAGCACACCCATCAATAGTGAAGCTGAGCTACATCAACGTGTATTAGAATGTGCTGCTTGGATTCGTGATAACCCAGTCATGATTCGCAAAGCCACCCGACACATACTGATCCGCACAGCAATGTGCCTTCAACATCAAGGAGACCACTTTGAAAATTATCTTTAACATATTGTCAATTTCGATTTTGTTTATTCATTTATTTTATTTAATACAAGATATGTCGTACCCCGAATGTATGTTTCTTTTCGGACATAAACAAAAGGTGATTAAGATTACCCTTAATCAGCCATTTGGGTGTGATTACTAATGACGCAACAGAATGCCATAGATTACATTCCAATACCCCGCCCTCACCCCCGACCGCAAACCTTAACGAAGAAATTATTTATTTATTGCCTTTTTTGCTTGTTGTTTAGGGTGTTCATAAAAATAGTAGAGATACGGGCAGGTATAAGTATCGTACACCGTTAGAAAGCTAATACGATGTAGGTTACTATTTTGTGATAATAATATCACATTAATGGGGCAAAATATTGAATAAAAACGGATTTTGTTAAAAAAAGTTACGATTTTTTATGAACTTTTATTCCTTTTTTAATTTATTTTAAAAAACTATGACATTTTTTGTATGATATTTGCTTTAGTGAGTACTGTCCATCATTCCTGATTAGAATAAAATTTATTTCAATGTCATCCAGCTCTTAGAACAGAAGTTATGGGGTTAACTCTACGTTGAGTTCTAACTTCTTCTGGAAAACCAATATGTACCTATAAAACATAAAATATTTAATCAGGATTTTTTAAAATATTTTTTTTGTCGATAAAATGGGCCATATTTAAAGCTATTTCAATATGTCGACTTGTGAAAGAATCACACTGTATAAAACACGCACACAACAAATGCCTCAGCTCATCACTAAAGCATTATGTCCGTGGCGGGAATCGAACTCGCGTCCGTCGTCCTAGAGGCAGATGTCCTGCCTGTCCACTACCACTAGTCCATGCCATGAAGTTTCTTAGATAATAAATTATATCCTCCAGACTTCCGCTTCGCTTTTCCCGCTAATACATGCTATAGATATAAATTCTGTCTGACTGATTTTACTATCGGACCCCCTCAACTTAATTCTCTTCTGGCTTTTCGAGTTTTAAACATATTACTACACACTAGGTTGATAGCCAAAACTGTAGGTAACTTACTAGATTAGTCGTGAGTAGAGATGGGTTTCTATCCGAGTATTTATCCGCTGGAGGATAAATATCCATAAATACTCGTATTTACTCGAGTATTTATCCATTTTGCTTCAGTTCTTTTAAAAAAACACGATTGGCGTTGACTTGGTCCCTTGATTGCGCATTCACACAACAATTTATTGTTTTATTACTATTAAATTATTTACTTAATTAATGTTTTATAAGTACATAATGTATCGGTTATATAAAAATCAAAGCCACTTTTCGTTGTCATGTCATAACTCCGGAACGGGTGGACCGATTTCGCTAAATCTTTCTTTGTAGTGCTTATTAATGACAGCAGAAGGTTCTTATGAAAGAAAAAAAATACATCCACTGCTGGGCACAGGCCACCCTAGATGTTCATATTAATAGTTAAGACAGGACAACGTCTGTCGAGTCCACTAGTATAATTATAATTTATGTATGGTCCATTTATGGTATGCGTTACGGTTTAACTGTTTTATTTTATTATTATATTATCTATCTTATATATTAAAATCAATGCCACTTTTCGTTGTCATGGTATAACTCTGGAACGGGTGGACAGATTTCGCTAATTTTTCTTTTTGTGCTTATTAATGATAGGAGAAGGTTCTTATGAAAGAAAAAAATTACATCCACTGCTGGGCACAGGCCACCCTGGAAGTTATACCAATTTTAATATTCGTATTAATAGTTAAGACAGGACAACGTCTGTCGAGTCCACTAGTATTATTATAATTATGGTGTATATCGCCCCTCTCACTGAGTGCCGGCGGAAGACCAGCGTCTCGAGTAACTGAGACTTGATGCTGAGCCGGAGTCTCCTCTTCGCTGACAAATACAAACTGGCTATTCATGTGTGATTGTGTATTTTATGTTTTCCTATTGTTTAATTTTATGTGTATGTAATTTGTGCTTGTCAGAGAAAATAAATGTCTTGTCTTGTCTTGTCATTTCGAGATATCACTCTTTCGCGAAATGTTGCTACTTTTATTTTTGATGTGTGTCTTTAAATTATGAACTCTGGCGCACCCAGCCGGATATCCGTTTATTGGGCGGCAGTGTGTCGGATATCGGGTTATTGGCCACCAGTACGTCGGATATCCGGACATCGGGCGAAATCCGGCTGGATATCCGGTTATTAGGTGACATCCGGCCGGATTGTGAAAATCCTGACTGATTTACCGGCCGGATAAGGGATACCGGATTGACCCGGATATCCGGTTATAGATCGACACGAAAAATCGACCGAGCAAGCAAGAAACCAGATAGGGCCGGATATCCGGTTATATTCATCCGGATATCCGGCTATTGGGTGACATCCGGCTGGATTGTGAAAATCCTGACTGATTTACCGGCCGGATAATCCGGATAGACCCGGATATCCGGTTATAGATCGACGTGAAAAATCGACAGAGCAAGCCAGAAACCGGATAGGGCCGGATATCCGGTTATAGTCAGGCATCCAGCCGGACTGTGAATAATCGTTCGGTAAACCGGATAGAGCCGGATATCCATTTCAACTGAAAATTGTTTATGTTTATGTCCACCTACTCATTGACCTATGATAGACTTATTTCTTGATACCTATTGGTCCAGTACCTAATTATACTTACCTAATTACTGAGTTCGTGATACATTTTTTTATATACTTACTTACATTTTATATATACCTACCGCCTATTTTCATTTATCACGTTCCTGGATACCACGGGTATGTCCTTATACCTTTTAGCTTCATCTCCATTCATACATATTTTCCTACATATCTGGTTTCGAGTACTTTTCATGTCATCTTTTGTCAAGACATTACTAATTTGGGTGATGTATGTCCTTCTGGATCCATCTCTGCCCTACCCGACCCGTTGCATCACCCATATTATCAATTTTCATCACGAATTTAATTAAAACAAGAGTACAAAAATATTTATCCTAGGTTTTGGATAAATACTCAGTGTAAACGAGTAAATACGGATAAATATCCATATTTATCTTTCCACTGAGTATTTATCCTTCGAGTATTTATCCGACTGCCCATCTCTAGTCGTGAGAGTGTTGAAAGGTAAAATAATTTGAAAAAAATCGAAAAATAAAGTGTTGAAGATCGGCAGATTGTAAATAAAACATTTTTTCCGTGTAACTATTTTTAAAATCTGTATATCCATTTAAATTAACAACATTTTATAGTTTTAGACTCGGTATCTATAAAGTGGCTAAGGTAGATAGACTACCTTTTAAAAAAAAGGAAAAGAAAGGAAAGGTCCGTTATGGATTGCCAGTCGCCCAGGGGAGAGTCTGGGTTATGTCGGACTCTCACCGACTAAAACCCCTCCAATGGTCGTTGGTGGTGGGCGTCAAACGACTCCGGGATCTCCTAAGAACGCACCGATGTTCATCTAGTACTGCGTCCTGCAGGACTCGCCTCAGATTCGGGGAAACCGTCCCTGTCCCCTGTTCTTTGACATCTACACCAATCCAGGCGACAGCAGGGACCACACAACTCGGTTGGGGTATACCCTTAGGGGCTCTATGGGCCGGGGACTTAGAAAAATTTCGGTCGATTTTGTATGGAGGTCGGGACTTAGCCAAATTCTGATGGACAATGATTTCACACAAATGGCTCTGTTGCTACCCAAATGATTTCAACATATAGAGAACGCTATAGAAGCACATTTTAATGGAATTTATTTTTCAAAATGGCGTCATTGCCGAGAAAAATCGATTCAAATATTCGAAACGGCTGCAGATCGGAGGAGAGACGTCGAGCGGATGCGGTTCTTTTGGACATAATGACGTCCAATCTTCACACTATCGATTGAATCGTAAATAAAAAAAATTAGGGCACAATTTTTTTCAGGACTTAGTCGAATTTCCGAGAGCAGCAGGTACACCCTTAGGGGCGCAGACTTAGAAAAATTTGAGCAAGTCTCCATCCTTAATTAAGGGTACTTTTTCATCGTTCGATCGTATAGAAAACCCGATTGGGAGTGCCCTTTGTAGGGACAACTTTTTACGAAATCGCATCGTTGCCGAGAAAAACCGATTCAAATAATAGAAGCGGAATTCGACTAAGTCCTGAAAAAAAAAATGTGCCCCTGATTTCCGATTCAAACGATAGTGTGACCATTGGACGTCATTATGTCTAAAGGAACCGCATTCGCTCGATGTCTGTCCTTCGAGTTACAGCCGTTTCGAATCTTTGAGTCTAATTTTCTCGGAAATTAAACTGTTTTGTAAAAAGTCGTCCGTACAAAGGGCACTCCCATTCGGGTCTGCTACACGATTGAATGATGAGAAAGTACCATTAATTGAAGATTGACACTTGTTGATTTTTTCTAAGTCTGCGCCCCCAAGGATATACCTGATGCTCTCGGAAATTCGACTAAGTCCCTAGCTTCATACAAAATCGACCAAAAATATTCTAAGTCCAGAACCAATTTTTTTCTTTTTATTTTGCTTTTTGCACGTTTTATAGGTCCAGGAAGCGCCCCCAAGGGTATACTCCAACTCGACCTTTGCGCCCCCAACCCTACCCCCGGACCCACAACTCCTTTACTGGGGTTGTTATTATGATTTTACGGCCCCTGCCGAAACAACTCACGACCTCCAGTTCCCCGTATAGTCGCCTCTTACGACAGGTAGGTAGTTTAGCTACCTATTTTATTTTGTACGTGGGTTCCGTTCCGGAGCAGACTTAGGCACAAATGTTTTCATAGATAAACAGTCAATTTTTTTGATTTTCATATTGATAACCAGCCTGTAAATAAAGCGAAAATGTTACGCAGACGCTCGTGTAGTCTCTATATAGTGAGGCATGCAGTTTTTTTAAATCGATGACACGGTTCCTAAGGCATAAATGTAAGAAGCACTAACATACTAAACAATAAACAGCCTTTGTTTATACTTGACTGTACTGTCTTTGTGATATAGTTCTACTACGTTCGTAAGATTTTTTTCTTGTCCCGACCACGCACGTAAAAGTAAAGCCACCGTTCACGTCAGGCCGTCACATATCGCACAGATCAGAAGTTACTACAAAGTATAGTCTACGGTCAACAAATGACATTTGCTCGTTTTTGGTTATGTTGCCGGATTTATGTTTTCCTTTGCAAATCCAAAATGGCGCTCAACTTGGTCGTGAAAGTTCATCCCGTTGTTTTGTTTCAAATTGTAGACGCTTACGAACGTCGCAATGCTGATTCGCATAGAGTTATTGGTACACTTTTGGGTGAGTTGTAGAAATACAGTAATTTTCAGTATATATCTGAAAACTATGGCATCATTGTAGCGGTGACTGTCATGTGGCAATTCATGCATATTAGTCGTAAATCACACGTTAGAGAGATCCAAAATGATGTTATTATTTGCTACGGGCTTTCAACTATCGACATACATATGAAAAAATGTTTTTTCCGTTACATGAATCCAAGATACAAGTTATAATATAGGTTGTATTTTGTTGGTCTTATTGACTGTTGGCCCCGACTATATGAATGTACCACCTACCTATTATCTGTTCTTTCCAGGATCGGTCGACAAAGGAGTCGTAGAGGTTACCAATTGTTTCTGCGTGCCTCATAAGGAACATGCTGATCAAGTGGAAGCCGAACTCAACTATGCCATGGATGTTTACGAATTGAATCGGCGAGTAAACGCGTCCGAAAACATTGTTGGATGGTGGGCAACAGGAAACGAAGTTACAAACCATTCCTCAGTGATCCATGAATATTATTCTCGGGAATGTCGCGAACCCGTCCATGTTACGCTGGACACATCTTTACATGGTGGTCGCATGGGTCTAAGAGCCTATGTTTGTGTAAGCCTTGGTGTGCCCAATGGTAAACAAGGCTGCATGTTTACTCCCATTGATGTGAACCTCACCAGCTATGACCCAGAGGTGTGTTGAAATCCATTCTTACATTTTTATTCAAATACAAAAAATTTCTTTCATCTGTGAGATTTAGAAGAGAGGATGTCCTCTTTTTATTTACTTTAATTTTTATTCCCACTATTGTAACTTACAAGTAATTATCCTGTTCTAGATTGTGGGTCTACAACTGTGCCAGAAGACAATGGGCCCTGGAGGTCGTTCCAGGCAGGTTCAGCCCATGATGGACTTAGCCCAGGTGGCTGAGGCTGCATCAAAGCTTTCTTCTCTTTTGGATCAGGTATAGAATTATTTTTTATATTGTTAAAGAAAGATCTCATAGAACCTTCTGTAAAAATTAACCTGATGCCCAATATGCTTTGGAGTGTTATTAAAGGTTACACTCTTGCAGGTTTTGCAATATGTGGAAGATGTACTGGCGGACAGAGCAGTGCCCAATAATGAAGTTGGTCGTCAACTTTTGGAGTTGGTGAACTCGGTCCCAAATCTAGCCTCAGACACTTTTGCTGATGCTTTTGCATCCAGTGTCAAGGACCTACTGATGGTAAGACAATATTACAGTACATATTTATTCTATTAACATAATATTAAATTAACCTTTTGACCGACCAAGGCTTCTGTATATGACACAGAAAGCCAGAGATTTTGACACTTTTGTACATAGAATACTAACAAAACCATAATTACCATCTGGCTGTGAAAAGAGAGGTTAGTTACTTTCCCTGGGTTAGTTATCCCATTTGGTGTTGATTGTGGAGTCCTGACAAATCTTATGAATGTCGAAACCTAAGCAAAAGTTTGAAATTAAGTACTTATATCAAAATTAAGTATCTTTGGTTGATGTCCTGAACATCCTTGTTAGTTATAATATTTTCTATTTTTATGAGTCAAACTTCATATGGGTATTGTTTGTTACAGGTGGTGACTTTGTCTCAACTGATCAAGACCCAACTGCAATTGAATGAAAAGCTAACACTGTTGACTTCACAATAAAATAATACAAAATGTAATGCACTGTAAACTGTTTTTTAATCAGACCCAACATTGGAAATTGTCATAGTTGTATGGATGTAATTCTCTTATTATGTCATCTCTGCGCGAATTTATCATAGCTGAGCAATACATTAACAGAAACTATTATGCGAAATTGTATAAATATTAACAGATATATATTACTTATTGCGCAATGAATATAATTTTAATTGCACAGCGAAGTTATCAAAACTGATTGCTTTTCAGAGCAGCATCAACAAACATGTTTCATCAGATAATCAAAATATGGCCTAGCTTTTATCTAGCATTGTATGTGTGGAGGGATCCGAGATTGTGACTTTTACCAGTGTGACTGCGCCATCCCAATCGCCAACATTAATGCAAATCGTAGTCCTCTATGGACATTTCATTTCCTAGTATGTATAGTCATGATGGTAATTTGTTATAAGCAGCTAACTACGTTCGAAGTTTAAAAAGTTTTACCATCAAGTTGCTAATAGAACAAAATGGGGGATGAAAGTTTATATAGAAATAACATGGGGTGAGTGATGGAAGGATAAGGGTTGATTATTTTAAATTACGCGGATAAATTATATTTTTCTTGTCACTACGAGGGCGAGGGTAGGTGAAGTTGCAAAACCGGGGAATCATGGAAAATTCCTGCCCAGATCAATAAGTGCACTTCCGGCGGCGCCATTGAGTCACAATATGGTGCCACAATAGAGTTCCTATGTGAACGTGTTGTAGTTTTAGGAGTAAGTTTAGGCCATAGAGAAACTGCAGATTATTAGAGCTGCCCTATCAAAGCGCTCCAAGAAAGACGCGACAAGACATACCAAGCACTGCGATTGGTTGAAACAAGCTGAATCGCACAATGTGTGACATAACAGCCAATCACAGCGCGTATTTGATCTATGTTCAACCTGGAACCACGACAATAATGCCTATGTTTGGCTGCATAGCTGAACTACCTTTGCCTGTTTGTTTAAAAAAAAACATATTGACAATATTTGTATACATTTTGACTGACATCATAACCTAAAATATTGTTTTGATGTTTATTTCATGAGTTCAGTGTTTGTTTTTATCTAGTTTTCTGGTCCTAGTCTTGAAATATCAAAACGAACATCCGTATACTTACAACAATAACATTTGGATTACTTTCTACTATGTAACTATAAACTTCAAGGCGACTTTGTCACCGACTATCTTGATAGTTCGAAATCAAAGCTGATGATTTACTTTCTATAGAAATAATCTCTAAAAACTAAGTAGGTTTGATAAAATTTCCTTTCAACAATAGATGTACAGATAAATGACCACTTACGTACTAACAGAATAATACAGCTAGAGACTGTACTTAGTACGTATGTTTAACAAAAAAACATTGTTTTCAGAATAGGACCTGCACTGAAGATTTGATTAAATGTAAACAAAAATTGCAAAGATGCCTCAAGTTAAAATTGATTATATAGTGAGTTTTAGTAGTGAAGATCCTGTAAGTATTGACATTTATAAATGCTTAATAAATGTTTCTTTAAAAAATAACACAAGAGTGAGTCTGAAAAATAACAATCATAGAATAAAGACACACACAGTTTTTAATTATTTCATTTCATGTAAACTCATTATTTTTTATAATTAAAGTGGCAACCAGTGGTTTAAGATTTCAAGATAAGACTCAAGTTTCTTACATGTTAATTCAGGATAATCCAGCCACCAATTTGCTATTGAATAATATATCAAAGAAGAGATGGCTCGCAAAGCAAGGAGAACAGTCATGTTCAGTGGTGCTGCAGCTGAAGAAATCTGTGAAAATATCAGCTATTAATATTGGTGTCCATCATGCTGCTGTTGTTGAAATATTTGTTGGAAGATCTGAAGTACCAAGTGAATTCAAAGTAAAAACATTTTTTAAATATTTTATTTATCTTGAAATGTATGTAAAATATTTGTTTGAGTGGAAACTTGCGACTCAATTCTGACGCAGATATTGTCAAGCAATTGAGCTGAAATTTTATTTATGACTTTTTTACTTTGTATTAAAATATGGGTTGAGAACCTTCTCAACCCAAATACCTATTTGGGATGTTGAAAACACATTACAACCTATTTGTATACTTACGGAAAACATATCTAATTTTATGAATATTGGTCAAGCAATTTTGGACTGTGGTAAGAGAATATCATGTAATCTTTGGTTAATTTTCACACGATAATACCCGTTTTCAACTTTTAATATCATGTCAGTGCGCATTTCCTTAAAAAATAATGTACCTTAAGGACAGAAATACATTGTCCCAAGTTTGTTGCCGAAGACAATGGATTTCTTTTAAATACAAGTATACTTATCACATCATTTATTTTGTAGCCATTGATGCTGAGCAACATATTTCTAAATAGCAAAGAATCCCGGCAGAATGAGAGTATAGAGAGAGTGAAACTCTTTAGCTCTGATGTGTTTATAGCCGAAGTTAAGGACCAGATGTGGGATCGGGTGAGGGTAGTGTGTTCCCAGCCATACAATAGACATTGCAAGGTGAGTAGACAACATCTTCCTCTGTAATCTTATTATGTTGGTTTTTACTATACACTTTTGCCCATAAATACAAATAGTTTCATAGTTGACACCACAGAAAATGTTCTGTTTGTGAACTGCAAATATCTTATTGTGGGCACTTCATTAAGTGTATGTACATGTCATGTGCAATTGAAACTGTTCTTCAAAAAAGAAGTCTTTCTCAATTCATTCATATACTTTTTTATGTACATATGTATGTATGTGGATAACTTTGTCTATTATGAATCGAGTTTGATGATTTTTTTTGTTGATAAGGAAATCAGGGTTTGATGATGGCAAACTTGATACATCGAGGGGATATTAAAAAATCATATGACCAGGTAACTACTGCTGGGCGAAGTTGGTTCTTTTTGCTTTAGAATTATTCATCTAGCTCACAGCCTTTGTTTTATTTCAGTATGGATTAGGATTCATCCACATTTTAGAGCCTGATGGCCCAGATACTTCTTTGACCACTAGTCAAGTAAAATCAGCTGAATGCTCATTCTTACAAGATTTTCCTTCTGATGAAGAAGATTTCAAACCTGGAGAGTTGTTTGCAGTTCATCTTCAAAGAAGCCAAAGTGACAAGCAGGATAGTCATTCTTCAGCAGGTAATGTTTTCATTTTAAATTCAAAAACAATTTAATTTCATTGATCCTTAAATACAGTTTAAGCCGAAGACTGCTTTTTTCTGTAGTTGAGTCCATTTCAGCAGGTGTCTATAATCTCAGCCACGTAGACCCGGGGGACGAATAGGGCTATGGTGCACCACCTACCTGTCGTAAAAGGACTATACGGGGGACTGGGGGTTGTGGGTGGTTCGAGCAGGGGCCCGGACAATCCCTGTGGGGGAGCGGCAGGGTGGTGTGGTCCCATGCTGTCGCCCAGATTATTGACAAAGAACGGGGAACCACTGGTTCCCCAAATCTGAGGCCAGTCTTGCAGGACGCAGTGCGAGCGTGACACCGGTGCGTTCTTAGGAGATCCCGGAGTCACTCGACACGCACCGCCGACGACCACCGAAGGGGTTTTAGTCGGTGAGAGTCCGACATAACCTAGTCTCTCCAAAAGGGTGTCCATAATTTGGAAAGATAGAAAACGATTTTGTTTCTATACAAATAGCACAATCAGTTGATTAAGTTCCTATGGGGACGAACATTTTTTCCATACCGGTTTTTGACATTTGTGGAGATGGAGTCAGTAGGGAATACAGAAACAGTATACTTCAGGTTAAAAGGGTATTTCCTGATTACCGTGTATTTACATCATGCTGTCAACACTTATTTTCGGAGGTATTGTAATTGTAACGTTAGTTTAGGGACATCACTTTTGCCAGAAAACTAAGTTGTAGTTACAGCATGGTTGACTGAAGTCCAATTATTGTCCGATTTGTATAAATATTTTTGATTTTAAGCAATTGGATTGTATACTCCTACCTTTATAAATATTACTTTTCTTTTCTATAATTAGCCGAAGACAAATCCAAAAGATCAACGTTGCAATCAATAAGGACCGCCGATGTTGGTTCGGCGAAATTGGTTAAAGCACAAATCAACAAAGATAAATTTCCAACACGAAAAAGGAGCTGTTCACCAGAATCAAGAAACCAGCAACGAAATAATGTTATGTATACTGACGAGGACGAGCAGCCGCATAGGAAAATAGATGCCGTAGTAATGCGGCACAATGAGGAGAAAAGCAACAAAGAAAGAAAGTCAGATTCGGCAAAAAATGATAAAAAGAAAGAATTTAAAACAACTGAAAACACTACTTTGCAGAAAAATAAGAAAAATGATGCAGATAGGAGTAGAGATAAGAATACGTCCGTTTCAAACAATACTATTAAACCAGTTGACAGTGCACGGACTCCTAAACGTAAGCTAGAGGACAACGCTAACGGACAACCCAACCACAATAAAAGGAGATCACAGACTGGGGACAAAACGGAAATTGGTAAGTTTCAATAAACATTATTTATTTCCGTAAATTGTTACGGAAATAATATTTATTATATTTCCTCTGATAAAAACAGAAAGTTAAGAAAGCCCTTTAATTCGCATTTTGGGAAGTGGTATTAGTAGGAACTGGCCGTTGATTCTGAGTAGGCGTCAGATACCGAAAGGGTAACATGTTATGGATAATGAGCTATTTTGCATAATCGTAGTGCGTGCCGGACCGGTGTCGTCGTCGCCGCACGAGCTGCTGCGCGGCGCCGTGTTCGCGCTGAGCGGCTACGAGAACCCGCGCCGCGCGCGCCTCCGCGACCTCGCGCTCGCCATGGGCGCTCGGTACGAGCGCGACTGGAATCCGCGCTGTACACATCTCATGTGAGTCACTCTATCGTACTCAAGAGGGTTGGAGCATAGGGCATCGTAATGGCTTTTATAAAAGACTAGTGGAGTCGACAGACGTTGTGCTGTCTTAACTATAAAATTAGTATAAGAGGGACCTACCTCCAGGGTGGCCTGTGACCAGCAGTGGATGTCTTTTTTTTTTATAAGAACCTTCTGCTGTCATTAATAAGCACAACCATGAAATAATTAGCGAAATCGGATTCCGGAGTTCTGACGTGACAACGAAAAGTGGCTTTGATTTTTATATAATAGAAAAATATAATACAAAACTTTTTCATAGCTTTAAGACATTGCCCCTGAGTATTTGGAGTTCCTATGTCATTACGAAAATTCTTTGTTCGTAATACGATTCAACAACGTGTATATATATACACACATCAAAAGTGTCTAGGGATCAAGTACATTTTAGAAGATTGCAATCAAGAATATATTATACAAAAACTGAATTCATTCATAATTTATTCAAAATGTGTTGATAAGTCATTAATACAGGCATGGGGAATTAGGTAGGAGACCAATCCAGAAGATAAAATTTAAATAAATTAGATTTTTTTAAAGCTAAAAATGTTCTTGATCCCTAGACACTTCCAAGGAATGATTGTACGACGCATTTTTTATTGAATGAACCGTGCTTTTGTTTTTCGGTGCCTCGTTACTTCGAAATCGTTTTGTTGCTTTGTTACTTCGAAAAATGCTACATCGGTACACCATATTTTCGATGCTTGCTTCTCAGTGCTGCAACTTAAACTGCAAAAAATGCTTTTAACTAAAGGTGAAATCGTAGATTGCGAATAAAATGTAAGCAGGCCTCGAATATGCTGAATAAAATAAACTGGGTACCTATTCAGGATATTAGACACTGCAATGTATGTAGGCCATATAGTAACGAATAGATGATAATGATTTAACAAGGCACCGAACAAACAGGATCAAGTATTACGAACAACAAATTTTCGGAATGACAATAACGTTTGTTTAAATACTCTTGATGAACGATGGGTGTATGTTGAGCCAGTATCTCTAAACATATATTTTTTTAAACGCGTGTGAATTTATTTTATAATTTAATTACGTAGCTGAATGTTTCGTTAACAGTTGCGCATTCCCCAACACGCCGAAGCTCCGCACGGTGCGCGCGTCGGCCGGCGGGGAGTCGTGCGTGGCGGTGACGGGCGAGTGGCTGGAGGAGTGCTCGGAGCGGCGCCGGCTGCTGCCCTGGCAGTGGTACGCCACCGAGCCCGCCCGCCGTCTGACGCCACCAGCACAACTCGACGATGACGACGACAACAGAGATGCCGAACGAAACAGAACCGACCAGAATGATGTTGATGATGATGGTAACGTTTACTATGTACTTCATTTGCTTTTACAATATGTGTTATTTATTTGAAGTGTATCGAGTCTGTTATTCTGTAATTGCTTCTATCGTTCTCTGGTGACGTAGGTAGGGATTGCGTGAAAAATGGTAGAGTTCCATGCCTATTTTCTAATAGTTAATGAACACGTCCTGTCATTAACTATAAGACGCGTTGGGTTAAATACGATTGGTGAACAATGGGCATTTGCTTAGCAAGTGCCTCTGCCTACCCCAATTTGTGATTAAAAGGCGTGAAGTGTATTATTAATGATTATGTACCTATGTTTATTTTAAAAGCTAATGGACTGTAAACCTGCGCTGTGCTGTGTTTCGATAAAATTGACGTCGCAGGAGGCGTTATTTTTATTAGAAGGACTCATAAACGAAATTGTTTTAATTTTCAGATGGAATAAACATATCTTTTCTTAAAATTTAATCTTTAATTAGCTATACAAGTTCACATACTGTTCATCATATTGGATATGTTTATATCGAATTCTCTTTTTGCAATGATTTTATCGCCATTACGGAACGCATCCACAGTTTCATGATTTCGTTTATTGAACTCATCAACTCAACAGACAGCTAGACTGTTTCAATTTATATTATCTTATAATCGTGACTGGCATACGAATGAGATTAACTGTTCTTTTCGCACTTAATAAAATGTAAAATATATCTTTATTCTATCGAATTCCAGAAATGGACACAGACGACGAAATCGAAAGAGTTATGCAGAATCAAAAAAAAGATGTCGAAGAGGCGGCCAAAAATAAAAAAGACAAAACGAAAGAAGAAATACGTAAAAAGGAAATAGTGGTGGCAATGTCTGACGAGGGAAGTACGGACGAGGAGTCAGCCCCGGAGAGGCGCGCGGCATTGGAGCCACGCAACACGCTGCCCAACTTCTTCGACGGCTACACTTTCCTGGTAGACCAGGAGGTGAACGACGTGGGTTTCGATTCCCAGCTGCTCAAGCGGTACATTCAAGCCTACGGAGGAGAAGTATTGAAGGTGGGGCCGCTTTATCAATCATTTATTGAGATGTATTTTATATGTTAACTAGCTGACCCGGCAAACATTGTTTTACCAAAATATATTATTAAAAGTGTTTCCCGGCTTTTATATGCATGTATTATACATATAAACCTACCTCTAGAACTACTCTATCATTTAAAGAAAACCGCATCCTAATCCGTTGCGTAGCTTTAAAGAACTAAGCATACATAGGGACAGACAGTGGAAGACGACTTTATTTTATTTCGGAACCGATATTAGTATGCGATTTACTGTTTTACTCATTGATCTGTTATACGCTAATAATTAATTTGTAAAACCTTATGTCAGATGACGGCCAAAGTTTGACCACTGGTTATATTACATATTTGTTTCAGCTTTCTCAGCTGGACGAGTCTAGCGAGGTGAACTACGTGCTGTGCACGAGTGCGGGCTGCGCGTCCGCTCGCCGCGCGAAGGGCGCACAAGTGCTGCGCGCTGATTGGCTATGGATGTGCCACAAGAAGAAGAAACTCTGCGTCAAAGATTTTGAGAAATTCTCTGTTGTATAAAGTACCTAATTATTTTTTATTGTTGTGATATCAATTCCATGTACATTGTTATTATTTTTCGGCAACGGCATTGTACAGTCATGAATGACTATAAGTGGCTACGGTCTTCTTTGTGTAGGTTTTAAATAATTTTAATATACATAGGGCTTGTTGCCTGACCTTGTTCTTGTTGTTGTTTCTATAGAGTTATTAAACTTTATTCGATTTTTAAATGGCGACGAAAACTCATGAACTAATAGCGCTAGTTTCGCTTCTTGACCTCAAAAACGCACGATTGGTTAATTGATTGTCACTACAAGTTCGTTAGACAGTTTCCCTCAATTTGTTCATATGAATCGAGCATAAGAAGCGCCGCCTACATTCGACTTCGAGTTTTCTTCCCTATTCGTGACATTAATTTGATAGTTTCTATTCATTTACAATATTATGCTCTGCTGTAACTTTTTTCCACTGCTTAACATCATGCAGGATGGTGGCCAAGTATTCGTTCACAGTGAATAAAACACATAGTTAAATAATTTAGGTCGCAATGTTACTTAAAATTTTACCGTTGTTTTAGTGTAAGTATGAATAGAAGCTCTCAATTTGGATTTTCGAATTAAAACCCTGAGTTTACAGAGTCAATCTTATGCTGATGTGATGACTAACTAAAACAATGAGTTAGGTTGGTTAAATCGCCATTAAGATTTCTGTTCGTAATCATGTAAATCTTCAAAATAAACTCGATCTTCATAAGATATGTTTATGAAACGATTACACTAAAAAGTATTTTATAAAGTAATATAATAATTTTATAGGTCCATTTAGAAAGTAACATATTCTTGCATAACCTGAGATTGAAGGTGGAATTTCCTTGCGTCCTATTAGTCTGGAAATTTTATTAGAAAAGTGAACAAAGAAATTCTCGCTGGAATGTAAAGTCTCTTTAGAACTTGCCTTCTAAACAGACTTTACATTCGAGTAGATGTTGGAATATTTTTACAGGTTTTTTTACGGAATAGATAGTTAAATATAAGAGATAAAATATACTTACGAATACGAATAAATTAAATTTTATACCATTTTTACGCTCTCAAGTCGACACAAACTATACGTTGTGATTGTTTGTATGTTAATTCGTTATATTATCAACATAATAAATCTTAACAAACTTTTATCATCATCATTCATCATCAGCCCATACCTGTCCACTGCTGGACATAGGCCTCTCTAATTGCACGCCACTGTGATCTGTTTTCGGCTTCTCGCATCCAGCTTCTGCCAGCCATCTTGCGTATATCATCAATTCACCTTGCCTGAGGGCGTCCTACACTCCGTTTGCCGAGACGCGGTCTCCACTCGAGAACTCGTTTTCCTCGAAACTTTTATCTGTTTTTTCAATATTACCTAAAATTTCGATTCAGATTTTTGCGTTGGTAACTTGTACCACGAACATATTAGT
>SJJU01070325.1:0-33715 GCA_012932125.1 Conopomorpha cramerella
TTGCTAGCTATGTTACAGATCGAATGGGCGAATAAACAATAATTTCCGTGTTTAAATTCAATAAAGTACACGAAGCAATGAAATCCATAGTCAAAATAAACTGATAAATACATTAACAGAAACATGGCTACATCAAGTTTCAGGTTTGTCAATTAATTATCGATAAATAACATGACTTCTTTATACACCACATAAATTAAAGTGAACTTTAACATTATTTAATTTTAAACCTTGCTTGTTACAGTTCTGTTGACGAATATGGATTTGCCCGGCACGATGATTTTGATTACCAGAGCTATGAAGAGTTTATGTCAGTCTATTTGAAAGTTTTAGCAAATAGAGCACAAAAGTGGGCCGCTATTCTAGGGCCAGGAAAATCAGTCAAAAGAACAAACTTAATCAAGAGATATGTGCGTAAAGGTGTACCAAGTAAGTCCATTTTTTGTAAATAGATTTGATTCCATATAATAACAGGATAATATTCACTATTCCTAATATCCTAATTATTATTGCAGGTGCACATCGCCCATCAATCTGGATGACAGTTTCTGAAGCTGATACTTGGCAATCCACAATGCCTGACCTTTATCATAAAATTCTTGATGGTCCTTTTGAAAAAGAGCTTGTGGACTTAGTTCGGACTGATTTACCGAGAACATTCCCAGACAACATTTACTTTTCTAAAGAAGCTAACCACCAAAGTAGTTTGTTCAATATACTTATAGCCTTTGCGCACACCAATAGGAATGTTGGCTACTGTCAAGGCCTAAATTATATAGCAGGTAAGAATATATTTTATTTAGTAAAGTATACAATGACACAAAATAATGTATAACATAATGAGTCATACATGCTATTCCATTATGATTAGGTAGTTGTCACTGGTTGTTAGCCCAACATAAAAATCAAATACATAATATATTATGTATGTACATATGTATAGTATTTATAGCTCTTGTACTGATGTTTTCCTTGACTATTAAGGAGAAAAAGAGAATTGATAAACTGTATTAAAATAATAGTAACCAAGCTATTTAAAATAAAATTTGGTGGATTACATAGACTATCGGATGGCAGTCTGCAGCACCTGACTACCAAACAACTAGGCAACATGTGTTAATATTCAATTTCTTTTGTTTTAATATAAATTTGTTTCAGGTATGCTATTATTAGCAACAAAGAATGAAGAACAGTCTTTTTGGCTGTTGAAGGTCCTAGTAGAAAAGATTCTGCCCCAATATTACACAAGAACAATGGATGGTTTAATTGTTGATATTGAAGTTTTATCAGAATTAGTGAAATCTAAAGTACCTGATGTGCACCAGCATGTGATAAACCTCGGTAAGGTTGAGTTTATCAAGTGTTATGATAATTTCTAGGACAGATAAATCTAATCCAATGACTCTTATCTTGAATACTACATTTTTATTTTTGCGTACAGTAGTAGCATGGCCTGAAATGTCACAATAATCTAATATACTGTACTGTACTCTAGGTATTTCTTGCCATATAGTACAATGAAAGGGTGAGCCAAGGCACATTTTAGGTAACATTTTTTTGGCGAGAGGTTGACAGCAATATTCTTTCAATGTAGGCATTTCAATAATACAAATCTATACTAATATTATAAAGCTGAAGAGTTTGTTTGTTTGAACGTGCTAATCTCAGGAACTACTGGTTCAGATTGAAAAAATATTTTTGTGTTGAATAGACCATTTATCGGTAGAAATTAATGCATTATTTGTTGTTATCTCTATTATATGAAAATGAATTGATGTTCGTTAGTCTCGCTAAAACTCGAGAACGGCTGGACCGGCGACTTAATTTGGCTAATTAAAGTCGTGAATTACACGTGGAAGTCCAGGGAAGGTTTAAAAGTTGTATTTCTTCCAATACACGCGGTGCAAAGGCGAATTCCTATGGAAAACAAATGTTTGCAGGGGACAGCTTGTATTAATAATAAAAAAGTGTCTGTGGTTCACTTGGTTGGTACTTGACTTGTGATTGGGAGGTTGCATGTTCAAACTGCCTGTTCTGGATGTGTACTAATGGGACTCTTTCAAAGCCTATGTATGCAACACAACAATCATAACATGATTGTTATGGTGAAGGAAAACATTGTGATGGAACCGACACACCACAAGATGTGTGAACCCTCTGTCATGTTGGGTTAAATATTTTGGTGAACTGTTGGTATTTGCTTAGCAAGTGCCTATCTCACTTTGATCTAAGACACAGTGTATTCATTTTTATTTATGTATCAGTAGTATAATCTTTGCACTTAAAGAAGTAGGTTGGAGAACATCAACTCTTTCTATTGTTGCACCTCACTGAGAGCAGGGGGCTGGATGCTTTATTTACCCGATGTTATTTTATTTTATTCTAGGTCTACCTTGGGCTGTAATTACTACAAAGTGGTTTGTCTGTTTGTTTGTGGAGGTTCTACCTGTTGAGACAGTGTTACGGATATGGGATTGCCTGTTCTATGAAGGATCAAAGATATTGTTCAGAGTTTGTTTGACTCTTATCAAAGGCAACAGAGAGGCTATAATGTCATGTAAAGATTTTACATCATTGGCGGAATGTTTTAAATCTATAGTAAAAAATGGAAGTACACTGCAGTGTCACGAGTTTATGCAGGTTTGTGTTTAGTTAGTGTATTATTATTTACGTGTTTTACTCTTTATTAATGACTAGTGGAAGCCCCGCGATTTCATTCGCGTAGTTTCAGTATGTGATACAAACTATAGCACCCTCTATACTGCACTAAGTCCCACAGGAACGGGATAAAAAGCATCCTATGTTATTCTACTATTTCTGCCTAATCGGTTAAATCGTTCTTAAGTTATAAGTGTTGTAACAAACCCGCCTTTGTTTTATATATATAGATTTAATCATGTGCACAGATGGGCTTGTCATTAGTTATATATTTTGGCATTAAAAAATTCAACAAGAGCCTTGTGCATAGAAATGTTTTGCAAGGATTTTTCACTTGGAAAGCCAACATTGTTTAATAAGTCTTTTTCTATTTCAGACAATCTTTAAAGTACCTGGTTCACTATCAAATAGTACGATCACAAAATTACGTGCGCGTTTCGCCGATCAACGAGTTAAAGAACAACAAAAAAAAGGGTTGATTAAGTAACTATCAAGATCTCAAAAACCAAATATGTAATTGTTACTTATATAGTTTTATAAACTATTCATTACAGACAAGTCAATGGTGGACTTGCATTTTTATTGTTTGTACAAATTGGTTGCTTTGCTTAGGAATAAGAGTTGTACATCTAGTACAACTACATTTTGTATTTTGATTTACATAAAGCTTTGTTTGTATTTTTCTGTCTGAACCGTGGTTTCTTGATGAACAATTTGACAATGCATTCAAATTAGTTGGCCAATTAGAGTGGATCAGTTTATTTGTGTGCATTAACACTTTGATTCAATAAATCACTGGGAGTTACTGGGTACTACCAATTTTGTCATGAGACATCAAGCACTAATTGATGGCCTAGATAGAAATAAAATATTCTCACTAACAATCAAGTGTTTTGAAACCTATTAGAAAGAGTACCTATTCAGTGATAGCTCTTTTGTATAAAAAAAACATACAATAATGACTAGATCAAATTATTATTATAAGTTAAAAATAAGATATTTACTCATATTTTGAGGTTTAAAGTATCCAGTTTTGCTTTTGCTCAATTTTAATTTTATTACTTGTAATCAGTATTATCATGAATGCAGAGTAATCATAAAACATATTGATTAAATATTTGTAATAATTTATTTATATGACAATTGAAGTTTAATTCTATAAAAATATCTAGGTTTATTATTAATTGTATATTGTTTGTTCCTCTTTGAAAGAGTTAAAATAATATAGAGAAGTATGTACATAATCAATATTTGTAATGTACAAAATTTGCATTTTGGTCTACAATAAAATAAATTTTGGATAATAAGATGCATAAAGTTTTGTTTTTATTTTCTATTATATCTACATATTAACAGGACATAACTAAACCTAGTAATAATATTCATGATTTCCCACTTTCCAATAAGTCCTTAGCTTCGTTGATTTTTGCAGCAATAAGTGGCGATCCACCTCTATCAGGATGATTCAATACCATTATTTTCCTGTGAGCATCTCTTATCTGAAAAAGAAGTTTATTATTATGTATGTTGATATGTATTGCAATGACAATTTAGCCCTTGGGTTACTTAGGGTGTTAAAGGAATTTTTGCTATAGAATTGTAGTCAGGAAAAAAGCAATACAAAACAAGTGACAAATGCGAGTACAAGTTTCTTTCTTTCTTCTTTAAAATTCACATGAACAATCATTGGGTTTTAATATCTTTATAGAATGCAGAGTTAAGTACAACCTAAATCAATGTTGCATGGAGAAATTGGGATAATGATTGTTTCCAAATAACAAATACACATACTTTGGCTTTGCTAGCAGTAGGGCTGACACCCAAAATAAGTGCTGCTTCTCGTTTAGTCATTTTTGATTCAAATCCTCCTTTATAATATTTTGAGTTTGCTAAACTTTCTGCATCAAATTTGGGCAAGTTTTTCATAGCTTCTGCAAACTTTGCGCTGGCATTAGGCATCTGTCTTAGAACATATCTACCAGCGAATCCAACCGCTGCCATCCCAAGACCGGCTACTATGATAGAACTCTGAAAAATATATGTTACATAGGTACAGACATCTTGTAGGTGATGAATGAAATTGAGGTTATTGTTATAATAAGTATATTTTAAGGTTTGGTTAAACTTAAGGTTACATATTTACCATGTTTATGCCAATATTATTAAGCTGCTTTTATTTTGCCGTATTATCACTAAACATATAATTTAATTCATAAAAGTAAGTAATGTTTCATAACAAAAAAGCAATTTTGCGTACTATTTGCTTTTGCGCTGTTTTGTCTTTTTGAGTGATTGATTGACTTACATGATCGTCCCATATTATCAATGAAATTTTGACCAATCATTTGGGTAGAAATCGGTATCTACCGAAAAGTGGTCCAACCTAGGCACAGTTACCATTGCCGGTTTTTTCCCCTGCATACTGGCAGCAAAAAAAAAGAAACTTGAGAAGACATTTGCCGAAGAAAAAATCGGTCTTTTTGAACAAGTTCAACATGGCAGGAGATCAGGCGCAATTTTACCAGTTGCTAAATACATTATTATCCACCGATAATGACATCAGAACCCAGGCAGAAGTAAGTAATATTTATAGCTTTACTTTTGTTACATGTGTTCAGCAGCAGACTGCGCAATCCTTTGCTAAAATTACTAAAAACATAGTCAACGGCCTCGTGTCAAAACGTGGTCGAGTAGTATCTTTCCATGGAAAACCTATTTTTTCTACTTGGAGGCATGTTTATTACATTATTTCATAATGAGCATGGTGTTCGTATATGACATAAACAAGTTTTCATTGGTATGAAGAGACTCCTAAGTTGACACTTTGGTTAGTTACTTACCTACTCTGGTATTGTCGTACTGTTTTATTACATTTTATTATCTATTAGGTAGGTAGGTACATAAAATAAATTGATTGGCTCCTGCAACAGCCTATTTAAGATTTTTGCGTTATTGTTAGATTTTGAAGACGATAAAGTTATCGCTGCAATGTTTACGTATCGAGAGGCGTAGTATATTTAGTTCCTATTTACTTAACTGTACTAAATGTCTTAAATTTGGCTAAAAGCAACACAACTGTTTATTCCCTAAATTAGCCTTCGAATTCATTACCTTTTAAGTTTATTTTTAAACATTGAGTCACTTCCTAACGAATGTTTCTATAGGACATTGATGATCGTAAATTTTCGCGCCATTTTCATCATGCGTAATACTAATTTAAATATCAAATCGTAAGTCATGTTTTGATCATACTTCATTATAAATTTGTAACAAAAGTTTTATTTTTACAGGAAGCTTACAACAACATTCCCACAGAAACTAAAGTAGTGCATTTGGTTGGTGCTGTCCAAAATGCTGGACTTGGTGAAGAAGGACGGCAGACAGCTGCTGTTCTTCTGCGAAGGCTTCTTAGTGCAGAGTTCTTTGAGTTCTTCCCAAAGCTTCCAGTGGAGCAACAAACATTACTCAAGGAGCAGCTGCTTCTCACTTTGCAGTTGGAAATGAGCCAACAACTTAGGCGGAAGGTGAGAATAAAATTTTAGGGTACCTTGGATTAATTAAAATTAATTATATAACATAAATTTAAAAATTCAGACTTATGCTCACTTTTTATGTTTGGTTTCCCACAGTGAAATTTAGTAATTTATAATAAACTAGTGGACTCAACAGACATTGTCCTGTCTTAACTATTAATATGAATATAAAAGTAGTATAACCACCAGGGTGGCCTGTGCCGAGAAGTGGATGTCACGAGATATAAACTATCTTATCTCTCAAATTGGACAAAATTACATATACATAAATGCCAAGTTTTGTGAATATCAGTAGCCTTGGTAAAGAGTTCATTGGAAACAAACATCATGACATTGGATTTTTATATATTAAGATGAGAGATAAATTGAACCTTATTCAACAATTTGGAAATTTAAATAATTTTTATTTTGAATTGAATATAATAATTAACAAGAAATATTTATTCTAGATCTGTGATGTTGTATCTGAGCTGGCCAGAAATCTTATTGATGACGATGGAAACAATCAATGGCCTGAATTTCTTCAGTTCATGTTTAACTGTGCTGGTGCGCAAGACCCTAATGTAAAGGAGGCAGGAATCAGAATGTTCACGTATGTAAATTTTAATTTCCCTTTTTCTTCTATTGTTGTTTACCATTGGTTGATGGGTTAGTTGTATCTCCGTTCTAATCCTATCAAACTGGAAACACAAAATTATTCATGCATGATCATACTGAATAAGGCCAGCACTGTTATTGCTGACCAATCACAATTACATGCAAGATAAATTATAGATCCCTCAGTGTCTTTACTGCATGTTTTGACACTTGAAATGTTCTATGTACATTTTTATATTTATATACCTACATGACAAAAGTTTATTTTGTCGTAATTTTTTACCGCCCACACAAAAAGAGGGATGTTATAAGTATGACGTGTCTGTGGATCATAACTTTTGAACTATGTCAAAGGCTTTTTAAAATTTGCAATGAATAGTTGTTTTTGAAAAATTTTACATCATTTAGTTACTAGTTTTTTTTTTACTTTTTGTCAAGTGTCCAAAGAACTTTTATTTGACACATAACTTTTCAATCTTGTTTACAGATCAGTCCCAGGAATATTTGGTAATCTACAGAACCAAAACTTGGATGTGATCAAACGCATGCTATATGGTGGTCTACAACCTACAGAGTCTGAGGCATTAAGAATTCAGGCTGTAAAAGCTGTTGGTGCCTTTATTCTCCTACATGACAAAGAACCTGCAATACACAAACATTTCAGCGATTTGCTTCCACCCTTGATGCAGGTGAGAAATTTACTATACTCATAAATTTTGGTCTCTTCAATTGCACGCCACTGTGATCTGTTTTAGGCTACTCGCATCTAGCCTCTGCCAGCCATTTTCCACATATCAGTTCACACCTTGCCTGAGGGTGTCCTACACTTTGTTTGCCGAGATGCAGTCTCCACTTGAAAACTTGTTTGCCCCAATGGTCTTCAGTTCTATGGCTAATATGGCTGGCCCACTGCCATTACAGCTTGCTAATGCTAGAGCTATGTCAATGACTTTAGTTCACTGTCTGATAATCATTTCATTTCTGATTTGATCCTTCAGAGATTTTTTCTTTACTGAAACTGAATAATGTTTATTCTCAGGATCAGTAACTTTTTATGTAAATGTCATATAGAAAACTCAATTTCTACCTATGCTTCACTTAGGCGCATAATTTGAAACTAGACTTCATCATCTCAGCATGTCATGTCTCTAATGCTTAAGCCACAGTTGAGTGTTGATTATTGTTTCAGAATACAAACCTTACTATATTTATCCACCTTTCCTATCATCTAATGAGTTTTGTACTTTAATGTCTTCTGTAGTTTAGGGCATTCTCCTACGTGTACATTTTACAATGAAGTGTATCACTGCCAGAGGATGCTATATAAAATCTGAGGATTCGCTAACACTAACATTTTCAATATGTTGGAGTTGATAGTAGACCTCTGTACACAAGTATAAAATGGTTTTGTTATTATATGAGTACTTTAATTCTAGTTTTCTTCCCTCTGTCCACTAAGATCCATCAAAAGATCCCTTAATAGACCATTTTCCACTTTTTTGTCGATTACTCGTAAAGACCGATTAAGTTGATGATACACAGATAAAACATTAGTAGGTACTCAATTGTTGTCAATGCTCTGTTGGATTGACCACTTTCGTCACATACTTATTTCACAAAACATTTCATGTCAGTGTTCGATATACATATGCCAAAATATGTTGAACCTAGTAGAACAATTAAAAATCCTAAAAATAACAAAATACCTATAAAAATATTATGTCATCAGATTTTCAATACCTAAAAAATGGCAAGGGGCTATTGCACAACAATGGCTGTAATCATAAAAAATAAAATAATCAAAGGGGGACAATATGGCGCTGTCTCTAAAAACGAAGCGAAAAAAATATAATAAGACCAGGTTACGCCCAGTGTGTCCTCACCTTTTTTTTTTAAACCATTTTAATAATGGATCTTAGTGGATGAAAAAGTACAAAAAGATCCATTAAGGGATCTTTTGACGGATCTTAGTGGACAGAGGGGTTTTCTTCTTTCCTAAAACTTAAGATTCAATAATAAGCTTGATGGATGTTTTCAAACATCATATAGAATACCACCAGCTGTTGCTAGTTGCACACCTACCCATCTAAGGTGTAAAAGGTCACCTCTAGCAATATTTTGACTAGGGATTGATGGGTTATGTAATATATCACCTGAACACATTATAATCCAATCAAAAGGTCCACCCCATTAGGCATTGTGCATGTGGTTTTGTGTATTTATGTAAGTCTGTCTTATAATCCACGCAACACTCTCTAAAACTCTTATTTTATACTAATTATTCTTTATATTCAGGTCATAATTGCTACTATGGAGGAAGCTGATGATGATGCTGCATTAAAAGTGCTAATTGAATTAGCTGAGGCGGCGCCGAAATTCCTACGCCCACAACTTGAACCGATATTCCAAATTTGTATCAAGGTCAGTGAGATAAGATTTATTTATAATATGATATTCAAAACTCTTTCGTACCTGTGTATGAGACTTACAACTTGATGTGATTTTTTTTGCCTTCCAATTATTATTCATTAAAATCTATAATTATAATTTTTTCATATCCTATTTATGCATGCTCCTACGTGTACAACTTTGTGTAAGATGTATCACTGCCAGAGGATGCAAAAACAACTTTGGGGATTCGCTAACACCAACACTTTCAATGAGTTGGAGTTGATAGTAGACCTCAATACAAAATCTGTAGTCACTTAACCTTTGAAACTACCAATCTACCATGTATAGAGATAGATAGATGAAATGCATAATAGAATGAAAAAATGTCCCCTAGGTTCTCAGCAATAGCGATGCGGAGGACAACTGGCGGCAGCTGTCACTGGAGGTGCTGGTGACGCTGTGCGAGACAGCGCCGGCCATGGTGCGCAAGCAGGTGCCCGGAGCTATCCGCACGCTGACGCCGCTGGTGCTGGAGATGATGTGCGACCTCGACGACGAGCCCGACTGGGCGCTGCAGGACGACGCCGCTGACGAGGACAGCGAAAAGTATGTTGTATTTTTTCATTTGTTGTGTCTGGTTATGGCTGTATGTATGTCAAACTATAGCATAGTGTATTATAGTGTATATCAGAAAAGCCGTAACAATGAATGTTCAGCACTAACATGCTAAATGATTCTAGTAGCACAGTAGCTCATACAATTTTTTTGTGATTATATAGCCTTTTATGTATATTAAAAGTGCTGTTACTGCTAATGTATTAGTAGTTCCATACTACATACGTAAAAAGCAATAACCAGACAGTAAGATATTGTTGGTGACACAATTCTCTTATCTTTTGAGTTCATTTTGATTACATAATATGGGATTGTCATTGAAATTGGTTGAAGCTATATTGAGAATAAATTATACAGGATGGTGAGCTATCAGGTTAGGGTCAATGTCAATAAATTTATTCAATACATTGTGAATGGACTCTATTTACTCAAAGTCCATAGTAATACCAATATAGATTTCTGTGAATAGTTTTGAAAGTAGATGTGTGCGATGTGTGGAATACATATTTACGTAAGACTCCATGTGTGGTGGCATATCCCTATATGACTCCTTTGTAGTCTTACAAGAGTAAAATCGAGATAATTAGCATTCAATGTTCCTTATACATCTGAATGTCAGTCCCTCGCTTACATAATATTTTTTCATGAATTTGAAGTAGACAAATAATTCAAAAGGTTTTTACCTTGGAAAACTAGCCTTTAGATTTTTATTGAACTAATGAGTACATAATTATCTTTTCTTTTTTTAGTAACAATGTTGTAGCTGAGTCTGCATTGGACCGTATGTGCTGCGGTCTGGGCGGCAAGACTATGTTGGGGCTGATCGTGGAGGCGGTGCCCGGCATGCTCGCCTCGCCGGACTGGAGGCGCCGCCACGCCGCGCTCATGGCGGTCTCCTCCTCGGGTGAAGGTTGCCACAAGCAGATGGAACAGATGCTTGATCAAGTTGTCACTGCTGTACTCCAATATCTCGCTGACGAGGTTTGTACCTTGTTGAAATGTGAATAATCCATTACTTGAAATCTTGATGTACACAGATGTCACAGTTCTGCAACAAATTCATGCAGGCAAATTAAGCATGATCATACTATACAGAGCCATTGTTTACTTCACTGAGCACTCAATCTTCATGCAATATCATTTGCAGATCCCTCAGTGTCTTTGCTATATTATTTGACACTTGAAATAAATCTGCATACAGTTTTTTATTTTTGTTTTATCACTAACACTGATTTTAGGAACCATTAATCAACTAGCCGTTTGTTTATCTTAGCATCCTCGCGTGCGATACGCCGCATGCAATGCAGTTGGTCAGATGTCAACAGACTTCGCGCCCGTTTTTGAGAAGAAATTCCACGACAAGGTGGTTCCTGGACTACTTATGGTTCTTGATGACAATGCCAACCCACGCGTGCAGGTAATGCTCTATTTCTTTACTTATCATCATCATGTCAGTATCTTATCAGTGTTAATGGATCATTTATTACTATCAACCATAGAACTACTATATTTATGTCATATAGGCAAAACATCTTTTTTATGGAGAGATTTTTATTTCAAAAATTAAAAAAAAAAATCAAAATGGTAAAATTTGTTCAATTTTGACTAGTCCAACAATGTGTCTAAGACCATTGCAGGTGTCCACTTACACTCAGTATGCTTAGTTTCTAAATGTTATTTCAGGCACATGCTGCAGCTGCTTTGGTGAACTTCAGTGAAGATTGCCCCAAACCTATACTGATACAGTATCTCGATCCACTAATGTGTAAATTGGAAGTTATATTGACCGCTAAATTCAAAGAGGTTTGTAAACACAGCTAATTCCACTGTACTTAGCATGTTTTATTTATTTAGAAATTTTGGACATGTGCTCATCAGAATACTATGTTATAGAAAATACGGCCGTTGACTACAACTACAATTCTATGTATACAAAACAATTTCAGTTGGTGGAAAGGGGCACCAAGCTGGTATTGGAGCAGATTGTAACCACTATCGCCTCTGTAGCAGACACAGTGGAACACGACTTCATCATATACTATGACCGTCTCATGCCCTGCCTCAAGTATATTATTGCTAATGCTACAACTGATGAACTCAAAATGCTGAGAGGAAAGACAATAGAGTGTGTCAGTCTTATTGGTGAGTTCCTTCTAATCTTAACTGATAAATTTTTGTTATAGCTGTAACTGTAGATAGCATGTCACTTTCTCCTTTTTTCTGCAGTTATTCAAAGTCTACCCAGATTTCCTGTTACCTTCACATTAAAAAAAGGAAACTTGTACATGTAAGATCGAATTTTATGTGTCATACAAATGCTTTGTATGATATTGAGACAGTCTTACAAGATTAATAACGAGATAATTAACATTCAATGTTTATAATATGTCTGGATGTCAGTCCCTCGATAACATTCACAAACTGAAATATTGAGAATTGTCATGGCATTTCATATTTTAATGCTCTATTTAGTCTATAACTCCACTTGTAGCTGTGCTAGGGGCTTTGCTTAGTGTTATTACTCAGAAGGCTCTTAAAGTGGGATGTAAACATTTTAAACACGCGCCAGAAGTACCGTTGATATACCTGCTGCTCTCGGAAATTCGAAAGTCCTTAGCTTCATACAAAACCGAGCAAAGTGCAGAACCTATTTTTTTTGCATTTTGCATGTTTGATAGGTCCAGGAAGTGCCCCCTAGCGTATACTCTAACTCGACCTTTGCGCCCCCAATTTTACCCCCGAGCCGGCACTTGTAGTAGTTTACAGAAAAAGTAAAAAATATAGATTGTTATAAAATCGAGTGTATAGGCAGTATAAACCTTCAAAATGCAGCGGTGGTTCACTCAGGAACCGATAAGCCGTTGCGACGGATCGACGCGTCGATCGCATTGCTAATTCGGAGTACCTAATCAGGCGTCTCCTTTGCCTGTACAGAATACTATATAGGTAGTAATGTTAAAAAAATGCGTACCCAGGTCTGGCGGTGGGCGAGGAGAAGTTCACGAACGACGCGTCCGAGGTGATGGAGCTGCTGCTGAAGACGCACGCGGCCGGCGAGCAGCTGCCGGCCGACGACCCGCAGACCTCCTACCTCATCTCCGCCTGGTCGCGCATCTGTCGCATCATGGGTCAGTCTCATACATTCATTCACCATACACATTTTTAGCAGCATGATTTATCTATGTATAGAAACTTTTATTTATCTATATAAATTAACATTGAATAAACCGTGTTAATCGTGTTATTACAAGCAAATCTCAAATTACTGAAAATATACATTGTATGTTGCCTATGAAAATGCAAAAGTGATTTAAAAAGTTTTACATGAGTGGAACTCGAACTGCTTGCGCTCAGAACAACCAGTGAAACATCTTTTCTCCAGGAAGGAGTCTCTTGTCTGAGACATTCTGGACATGTAACAGATTTTTATTTTCATGTAATTTTAATTAATAACACCCAATGTTCGTTAGTGGTTATGCCTACAACACGGGCCAATCACTTCCATAGCATTGGCAAATTAACATTGTTGATTTTTCCTTTTACCTTCGTAGTTAGGTAACAAGGGATTTCATGACAATGACATTGTTACTCGAAAAGAGCTACGCCAATATGATCTGTGTTATAAACACTAC
Organism: Conopomorpha cramerella; assembly: GCA_012932125.1. NCBI lineage: Eukaryota > Metazoa > Arthropoda > Insecta > Lepidoptera > Gracillariidae > Conopomorpha > Conopomorpha cramerella. The sequence continues at coordinate 13,427 of SJJU01070325.1, forward strand.
CTGTTAATTTGTCTTATTTTATCAATGTGTGAAAGCTTTAATGTTGAACAAAATATTTATTGTATCATACAGGCAAGAAGTTCGCCCAATATCTGCCTATGGTGATGGAGCCGGTGATGCGCACGGCCGCAATGAAGCCAGAAGTAGCGCTGCTCGACAACGACGATCTTGAAGCCGTCGAAGAGGACGTCGACTGGCACTTCGTCACCCTCGGGGAGCAACAAAACTTCGGTATCAAGACAGCTGGTACGTAACCACGTTCGTTCTGTTTGGCATAAATTAATGAATTAACATTTATTTAAAAAACAGATTACTCCGACGGGCCTCTGTAAAAAAGTGAATAGACGTGTGTTGACTCGAACCTCGTTTCGTTCCTTAGGTCTTGAGGACAAGGCCTCCGCGTGCGACATGCTGGTGTGCTACGCGCGCGAGCTGAAGGAGGCGTTCGCAGAGTACGCGGAGGACGTGGTGAAGCTGATGGTGCCGATGCTGAAGTTCTACTTCCACGACGGCGTGCGCACGGCGGCCGCAGAGTCGCTGCCCTACCTGCTGGAGTGCGGCCGTCTGCGCGGCGCGCAGTACATCCAGGCCATGTGGGCCTACATGCTGCCCGAGCTGCTCAAGGCCATCGACGCCGAGCCCGAGCAGGACGTTCAGGTCGAACTCCTCAACAGCCTCGCCAAGGTTTGTATTCTTCCCTATCGATACGACAAAAAATGTTGTTTTCTAAAAACCTTTACAAAAAAGTAACAATGTATGGGTGTGGGTGTGCGCAGTGTATCGAGCTGCTGGGCGGCGGCTGCCTGAGCGAGGAGGCGATGGCCGACGTGCTGCGCATCCTCAACAAGCTGCTCACCGAGCACTTCGAGCGCGCCACCGAGCGCCGCCAGAAGCGCGCCGACGAGGACTATGACGAGGTACAATACAACATTTACTAACTTAAACCACACACTAATTACTATGCTCCTTGTCTAGATTCAGATCCTTGTTTTAATTTAAAGCCATTGTACGAAATGGTAGTGCATCCCTTTCCTATACTTAGTGCTTTTTTGCATGTTTCAACATAGAACAATATATAATTAATATTACCCAATGTTCGTTAGTGGTTACTCCTCTTAACATGGGCCGATCACTTCCATAGCATTGGGAAATAAACAGTGTTAGTAAATTGCTCCTTTTACCTTAATTTAGGTAATAAGTTTATTTCTGAACACTAACATTTTCTATTTAATATTTTATTAATTTATTCCACGGCACATGTTATACCAACATTCTTATTCATTGCTAAATTATTTAATTTGGCATTAGTAGTGATATTCCAGAAGCTTAATATTAAGAAACTGGTGTTTGCGTTGTGCAGGTGGTGGAGGAACAGCTGGCGGACGAGGACCACGAGGACGTGTACGGTCTGTCGCGCGTGGCGGACGTGGTGCACGCGCTGCTGGCCGCCTACCGCGCCGCCTTCTACCCGCAGCTGGACGCGCTGCTGCCCCGACTGCTGCAGCTGCTGGCGCCTCAGCGGCCCTACTCCGACCGCCAGTGGGCGCTCTGCATCTTCGACGACGTCATCGAGTTCGGCGGGCCCGAGTGCGTCAAGTACAAGGACATCTTCCTGGAGCCGCTGCTGGCGGGGCTGCAGGCGCCCGAGCCCGAGGTGCGCCAGGCGGCGGCCTACGGCTGCGGCGTGCTCGCGCAGTTCGGCGGCGAGCAGTTCGCGGCCGCCTGCGCCACCGCCGTGCCGCTGCTCGCCAACATCATCAACGAGCCCGACTCGCGCAGCATCGAGAAGGTGAACGCCACCGAGAACGCCATCTCGGCCGTGACGAAGATCATCAAGTACAACCACTCGCAGATCGACCGGGACGAGATAATCAGGCACTGGCTGACGTGGCTGCCGGTGACGGAGGACGTGGAGGAGGCGCCGCACGTGTACGCGCTGCTGTGCGAGCTGGCGGGCGCGGGGCACGGCGCGCTGGCGGGCGCGGAGGCGCGCGTGCTGGGCGCGCTGGCGGAGGCGGCGCGCGCGCAGGCCGTGCCCGCCGAGCACCCGGTGCGCGCGCAGATGGCGGCGCTGCTGCGCGCGCTGGCGGCGCGGCCCGGCCTGTGCGCCGCGCTGCCGCCCGACCAGCAGGAGGCGCTCCAGCGCGCCCTCGCCGAGCCCTAGTGACCCGGCTAACTCTCTACACGCTATACGCTACCCGCTACCCGCATGTTATATAAATTGCATTGTAATCGACTTCTTTCCTGCGAGAACCCACTCTTCGATCTCACTTTGAGAGTTTCGGTGTTAAAATTACTGTGATATATTTTTATACTGATGTTTCAATTGTCGCGATGCGTTGTAGCCGTTCCGTTTTGCCCTCGAGACCGTGTAAGTTTATTTGGAGTCCTTTTAGCTTTTTCTTATGCACTTTGTGAAGCGCTTTTATTTTGTAGTCCGCCATATACTGGCTACGATGGGAATTGGTGGCCCCCTCTCGCAATGGATTCTACGTTATTAACGTCGTGGGACGTTTCGCTGTTTATAAGAATTAATTTTATTCATTAAATATATATGATATTATATAACTTTTCTTTGTTTAACCAAAATAAAAGTTATTGACATGAAACCATCTTTGATTTCTGTTAAGTATAGATAATATTAAGCAAAAGGGTATTGTGGGGTCTCGTGTACCTTTGTACTTCAAGACTCGTGGTCCCCCCCAAGATGTTCCTGAATTTGCGTTTACTTGTTGCCCCCTGACTCACACTTACGTTAACGTCATGGTGGCGGGGCCCCCTCCCCTTTTCGTAAATAATTACATATATATTCATAAATTTCGTAAATAGAGAACTATAAGGTAAAATGGCGGGGCCACTAAACGTGGTCGTAATAGGCTTAATGGCGCATTTTCATTACTCGATAACTCGTTCGGTATACAGCATACGGGGACTCCCCGCATGCGAGATAACAACCTATGAAAGTTGCAAGTCATACGCGTTCGGTACAACGCCTACGAGGATTCCCGGAATGCGTTATACCGACCGTGCTATCGACCAATGAAATTCACCAGTCTTTAAACAGCTTGTGTGTTGAATGAAGCCTTTTTGGAACTGCATATCAGGTCTTTCGAGACATCAAAGTGACACTTGTCTGTTTTACCCATAGAAATAGAATGTACGCGTAAGCGTAGCGGCGAGATTCTACGTCTATGGTTTTACCACTCTCGTGAACAACTGGCGTGGTGACGATTTCTCTCGACGACCATATCGACTTCCCCGAATGTGGCACGCGTTCCAGAAATGCACGCCGCATGCGGTCTCTATCGACCAATGAAAACGGTTCCCGAATGCGGGCCCTGTGGCATGCGTTCCAGAAATCTTCCGCACGCCGCATGCGGGCCTATTGACCAATGAAAATGCGCCATAACCGTGGAAGTACAAAATCAAGCATATTAGGTACAAAATGGGAACTATTTATTACCATTATAACCTTACGAAAGGGGAAGGGGGCCCCGCCATCATGACGTTAACCACTTTGACTGCACCAAGTTTTCACTAATTACTCGTAAACCCTTAAATGTGACGCCATAAATTCAACGTTTTTGCAGTCACAAATTGCGTCACTAAAACCTTATAAAGTAACCGTATTCCAAAACGCTCCCATTCATCAGATTCAATTTAAAGAAACCGCTATTAGTAACCTAGTATTAAGAAACGCTCCCGTTAATCTGATTCAGAAGTGTCCAACCAGAACGTATCTGCGTAAATCCAAGCTGGCTGTAAAAATAAATGTGTTGTAGATAATTTTATACAGTTTTATTCATTCAGTAGGTACCTACACATAAAATTAACTTTACTCCCATATAGTAAAACGTTAAACATTATATTTTAATACTTATTTCTAACAACACAACCAAACGAAACTTAATGACTATAATTGTTAAGATCTCTTTTAATTTTGATCACGTTTCTTAAGAGATATGATGCACTTATCAACACTGCACTTAAAACAAGGAACTTGTTCAATAGGAAAAATCATCATTTTATAGGTAATTAGAAACAGAACATTCCAATTTGAAGTGCCAATACTTACAAGATATGAGCAATAAGGTTGAAGAAGAAAGAAAAAATATTTATAGTTTGCATATTCTATTTATTTGTCGTCGACTGATACAGATTTAGTATTAAAAAGAAGTAAAGAATTGGCTAAATATTCTACTTATTAGCCTTTATAAACCACTGTTTGCTAGTTGGGATATCAACGGAGGTAGTAAATAGTAGCAACTGACCAACAGAAATTTGATTGGCGGGCACTACCGCCCGTTATGATCCTTCATTGTTCGTAATCGGAAGAACAATTACCTACGCACTATTTTAACCGAAATAGAAAAAGTGAGACCAACGTTATATCTAATTGCTTAGCTATTGCAAGTGCAGCATTTCCCTACACCGTTTTGGGGTTAAAAGGCGTTTATTTTTTTATATCTAATTATTTCTAGTGCGAAAAAACACTTATACTGTACATACAAAATTAAATCCTATGTTCGTCTCATTAGCAAACTGCGTCCATCGGTTCCGGTTGGTTATAATACATTAAGTTGGTTATGTTCTGCACCGCAACTACCAACACCACTACCTCACTACATCTACAATACGACTACTTTTACGGTTTAAAGCGACATGGATTTATTTAACAACGTAGTTATACTAGTAAACACTTTTGTTTCTCGGTACCGCTTACTATTAAGCTAAAGTTAATATTAATTACTTTTTTTATACTTACTATAAAAGCCAATAAAACAATAGAATCTTCCCAAAATTACAACTCAATCGCCCTTCAGTTTGTTTTCCGGAGGGACCATTATTCTTTTTACAATTTTGCGGTAAGGCTTTAGCTGGCTTTGCTGCTGGTTCTTTTGAAACAATATTCCTATCATATTTGATTGGCTAAATTAACTAGGTAGTTAGCGCATTTACACCCGAACCATTCTCTTATTCCCATAACCAACCAAGCTGCCATAAAAAAGTATAAAACTTAAAAACTAGTACTACTTACCAAACAATCGATGAATATATTATAGATATAGTAAATACATAAATTATTAACGACACTATTAATAACACAAAAAACCATGAGTTGATCCACTATAAACTTTTTCATTAAACGAAAAATTCTCGAACTTTGCCGCCCTTTTCTTGCGATGAGAAGGACAGTCAAAGACTGCGAAAGCGCATTTTTTTTAAATGAAGACTAACGAGAGCATAGCACTTCCGTTACCCATTTTCACTTTACTTTTTTTACATGAATTTCTTTTTTTGTGTGTGGCTAACATGTTTACGGAGTTCACATGGAGCATTATTCAGTAAGCAATCACAAGATTCGTTTGATGTATGAGTGCTGGGATATTATTCAATGTGATGTCTTGCTACTTCTGTGTTCCTTTCTTGATGAGTCCGTGACGGCATTAGTACTAAAGAACAGTAGTAGCCACAGCCATCCGACATTATGAAATCATCATTTAGTAACCGGCTGTATCACCATATTGCCTTTACCTTTCCCAGAAAGGAAAAAGTTAAAAACGTTTATGTCAAAAATGTCAGTCATAACCTGTGTTTGAATCAGTCATCATTTGATAGAAATCCACAGTCCACTGTGCTGTGACCTCTGATTAGATATTTCGGAGATTTTATGAAATCTAGTGGTGAAATTAAAAAACTGAAGTATTACAAAGTAAAAAAATATAATTGTATTATAGCAATTAATTATTGGTGGCATAGTCCACTGTTAATGTAGTAATCACATATATTTTTAACCTTACTTGCTTCGCCGAATATTTATCTTATTCATTGGTGTAGTGTATCTAAAAGATAAACTCTACATTATAAGAGTGTCATGTGAGGATGTCCCGTAAACGCACACGTGCCGGAGACTCTGAAATCGCCATGGAGAGTCATAAACTTTCGGAGAAAATTAAAACCAAAGAGGGGTTGAATGGAAGTGACATCACCCAAACTAGCACCAGCAGTCAACACCCTGGGGCAGAATCTGGTCAGGTAAGCAATATCTGTCATACCCCTAATAATTCTAAATATGATTTGGTGATATATTTGATGAATAGCAGCATTATGTCAGAGTGAAGTCGAATCATTTTGTTTAAACTCAGACAATGTCAGAATTAATGGATACAATATGGTATATTCTACATATACATCATCTCCTTTTCCCAGAGTGGTAGGCAGATATCAAGGACCTCCATTTGCCATGTTATCATTGCCAAATCTTTTTAGCCACTTCCCTACATCCACACATCTCTTCATACATGCTCGCTGGTCACAAGTCATCATAGCTGTACTGTTAAATAGATTATTATGTCTGATTGAAATGTCTATATTATTGTAATATGCAAATACCCAACAATCTTAGAGACATTTTTATCACAGATATATAGGTTTTGGGATTAAAAGGTGTGAACTGAATTTGCTAAATAATTTGTACTCTACTTCTTCTTGTTTGTATGATGGATTTATTGCTTGGTCCATTATAAATTTATGTCAATTATCACATGTTAGATCATACCAAAAACAAATTGAACTTCTAATAAAAATGTATGCCTAGATCCTGCTATGCAGTAAGGGATAAAAAATATTGTGTTTCCACTGGCGAAACATGTAAAAAAATACATGTCATATTTGAAATGGGCCTATTGATCTCAGGTCATTTATTTCTGAAATACAACATAACCAGCATACATATAATGTGTCAAACAAGTTTTTAATCGACTTAAAAAAAAAAGGAGCAGGTTTTCAATTTGTCTGTATTTTTTTTATGTTTGTTACCTCAGAACTTTCGCCTGGGTGAACCGATTTGGATTTTTTTTTAATTTGAAAGCTGATGCTTCCCATTTGGTTCCATATAAATTTGGTTCAGTTCTGACAATGGCATCCATGAGAAAACCACATATATGTCAAATTTTACTGCTTGGTCTGTTCTTTTTTCTTTAATTATCTTGTGAATGTTTGGCTTGTGGAAACATAGTGTTACTCTTTCACTTCACCATGTTTTTTATATTTTTGTCTCGTTTTACTCTAAACAACAGTTTTGGATTGCAAGTCTTGCCTTGTTGTACTTGGTCTTAGGTTCATACACATGATAATTTATTGTTGTAAAAAAAAGAAAACCATACACTTCACGACTCTTAATCCCAAAGCGGGATAAGCAGAGGCACTTGCTACAGCAAGGGCCCACAGTTCACCAAGGGTCTAACTCAATGTGATGGAGGGTGAGCCCATCGCCATTATAGGGTTCACACACCTTGTGGTGTGCAGGTTTCATCATGATGTTGTCCTTCACTGTATGAGTGTTGCGTTGTGTCTATGTACGCTCTGAAAACAACTCCCATTGGTAGGTACACGTCCAGTAGCTGGACTCGAACCCGCGACTTCCCGGTTACAAGTCAAGTATCCAATCAACTGAACAACAGACAGTCTCTCTCTCGAGTTGTTTTTGTATTATAACCAAACTCCAATATGTAGTCTATGTGTAATTTTGGTTGCAACTGTTTTTACTTTCAGTGAATGAGATAGTTACTTTCACATTTATAATATTAGTAAGACTTTCGCTAACATTTTAAATTTGATCATGTATAACAGTAAGTGGCAATCACAATAGATCAGCAATGTTTGCAGCGATACTGGGTTTAACAAGGCCCTACAAAGCCCCAACAACAAATTTAAAAAATAAATTTTAGCCATATATCTGAATTTTACTATACAAATTACTCCATTGGTGATTATTTTATGATATTGTTCCCTTATACTTTCTCTATTATTGTAAATAAGCTCTGAACAAGAGACCCATTTATCATTGGGTTTGGCTTCGCTTGCAGTAATAGTTGTTATGTTAGAGGCCTTCAAGCGGCCAGAGAACATGTAACAAAAGAGAGTACTAATTACTTGATACTGACCATAGTTGCTGGATCCTCCCAATGGACTACTGGGGCGAATGCTATCCAAGAGAAGAGGACATAATTAGTTTGAAAACACCTATTTATAAAAAGTCCACTTGCTTTGCCCAATAAGATGAACCAATAATGATGTTGTACCTCCCGTAGTCTGTACCTAATGTTACATCTTAACATTGTGAAATGCAATAAAGAATGGGGAATTTTCAGGGCCCCTGTTTCTCTTCGTCCATATTGAAGGCGACAGTATTTTTTTATTGTTTGTCTACATATTACAAAAGAGTCTGAAGTCTAAATAACTCACCCAAATAATAAAAAACGTACAAAAATATAACTGACAATAGTAAGAAACTTTTGGAGTTTGAAAATTCCCCAATGATTATTGAGCAAGTCATTTTACTAATCGAACTAGAGCGTCTGTGGTCCAGTTGGTCGGATCCTTGACTTGTAACCGGGAGGTCGCGGGTTCGAGTCCGGCTACTGGACGTGTACCAATGGGGCTCTTTTTCAGAGCCTATGTACGCAACGCAACGCTCGTACGGTGAAGGACAACATCGTGATGAAATCCGCACACCACAAGGTGTGTAAACCCTATAACGACGATGGGCTCACCCCCTGTCACGTTGCGTTAAATACGCTCGGTGAACCGTGGGCATTTGCTGTAGCAAGTGTCTCTGCCTACCCCGCTTTGGGATTAAAAGGCGTGAAGTGTATATTTATTTTACTAATGTAACCTAAGTACATCAACTTGGGCCGTTTTATACTTATTTATTTAGCATACATTTGACCAGTCCTTGAAACCTCCACTGACAGGGCACTAGCAATGTTCTATCTTTAAAATATTGGGGTAGTGTAGAACTACGAGTATACTAAAACCAACCTCGAAAGTAGATTAGAAAATGTAAATTATTATGCTACCACTCCCATTTAACTTCTTTTACAGATGGATACACTTTAGTACCATATTTAGTGGACAATTAACGAAAAAAATAAATCTAAATATAGGTGTTCTGATGATGCAATTATCGACACCTTGTTTACGGTTAACAATTGGAGAAGTTGGGCAAATCAATAAGCGAGAAGGCCGGGCACGCCGCCAGCAATGTGGCGTGACTGCGAGCCGACCAGCCCGGCTGAGTGCCCACTATGCCCAGACACCCCTATATTACATTATATGTATAAAGGGTGTTTTTTTAGAGGTACAGAACTTTTGAATTAGAATAAAACAAAGATGTCGTTTTTGAATTTACCTGAAATATACAGCATATGACCATCACTTTGGAGGTCAAATTTACGATGACTTTTTCCAACTGTTGGCTCCAAATGTTGTTCTCCAAGTGGTCAGGAGTGGTCACTTAACCATATATACCTATAATAAAAAATCTGAGAACCCACTATGAAAATAGTCAAGCGGCCTGAAATCGCACGATCTTGGAGGTAACTATTTAACCAAAAGTGACATTCGTCGCTAAACGAAACTAGCTTATAAAAATCGGCATTTCGACAATGAGATTTTGTTTTGAGCCCATTCGCTAAATTACGCCTTGCTACGTCACGGAAAACAGAACACTAGTTGGATTTTGTAAGATCTTTCCGTAAAATCTTCCATAAAGTGGACACAATACTATCCAATTTCTGTGCACGTTGGCGAATAGACTGATTCAGGTCTACGCTATGCTCTACAGAAGCAATAACTTTTTCCGTAGGCGTACCTACGACTGTACGACGTATCTGTACGACGTATCTGTGGATGTGCATTATATTTTAGAGTAAACGTGGTGCGAAAACTGGCCACAGTTAATCGAATTCATTACTCTGATGGACGATTAAGTTGACCGTAAAATGGACCTTTGTCAGTGTCTTTCGAATGAATATCTACCTCCTATTGATATCAGTTGCGAGAAATCTAAAAAATCGTGTGTTATTAATTTAGTTCCTGTGGTTATAACTGGGGCGACGACCGACGTACTCTCGAACCATTACTACGAATAGGCAAACTGATGAATCATTTTTTCCCAGACAGTAGTTATTTCAGTTACATTGAGTCCTAGTTTAAGAGCCACATATTGTGGAACGCAGTAATGTGATTGAGACTGGATGTTTGATGTGTGCATAAGTTGCATTGCGCACGAATTTTATCTTATCAGCTGGTCGTCGTTGTGAAATTTTTCGCGTTTCTGTATCTTATTTTCGATACACAATGATAATGTTGCCTTACCTACTACAGCAAATAGAGTACCTAGATACACAAGTATGGGAAAAATATAGGTGTATAAAAACTTAAGTCTATCAAATATACAAGCATCGCTTGAGATCACAGAATGTATTTTTTATATTTTAATCTCATGTTACTAAACTTCATCTTCTCCATAGCGTTTCTCCCGATTGCATCTATCGCTTTCACGAACAGACGCGGGGTCCACTTACTCATTCGATGTGCCTAGTTTATACGTACTACACGTGTTTTGTTGGTAAATTGACCAATTTCCAGTTGGCCAGGATTATAATGTATATTTTTCCTAAACACAGATCTAGATGTAAAGAGAAAATATTACTTATAGCACATATGATCAGCATTCACAGTGTCCTATACGATAGTGAGACGATAATGGCCATATTCTGATAAAAATCTATGTTTAAGAAATGGTTGAGGATCATGCGAGACTTTCTTATCTCTTTTTGACACTTAACATTAGAGACAAAGCACCTGAGTAGCGCTTGGTTCACGTTTCAGAAACGAGCCTATGAATCTAATAGAAGATTTCAAGCCATTGAAGGCCTGTAACCTGGCGTAGCGATTGAGACTTATAGACCTTAACGTGCCGACAGAAGTCTAGCTCAGAAGCCACCTCTTAAAAGAGTTCCATCGAGTGGTCTTTGGCTTCGTGTTTAGTACAGTACTTCGCCAATACCTATTTGCAATGGCAGTACATTAGGAAGCGACACGCCCATGCTTTTCACCGTACCGCCCATTCTCTGGCTTGAGCCGCATGTGTTTACTTTTTAGCATAGATTAAGACTGATATGCGTAAAATAAATTCGATTACACATTAGCTGGCTAGTGTATATTTTACTGACAGCAAAACGGATTTGGCACGTCGCGAAGCGGCGGCGGCGGACGGTGTACATTGGCTGGGCAATGTCGGCTACTAGGTCGGTCATTGCCACTATGACTTAATACTGTTATCTTTAGCTTTGACCGGCACATTTCCCTTTTTACTTACTTGGAAATGACCACCTGACCTACGTACCTACATCTATTTATGCTAATATCCGGAAGTCTGACGTTCATTAGGGTAAATGGGCTAATTATGTGATTACTGATTGTGATGAAGTGATCACGGCGCATTGTTTTGAAGTTACTCATAACATAACATTGCTGCCACTAACAAAAAGTTATAATAGCAGGGCAAGATATCTCTCGTGGCATGGTGTCGAATTGTCGATATAAAATATTTGCACTGCGGTAGATTTCCATCTTTCTTCATTTAACTAGCTTCTAGTTTTCTTAATTTTCGAATGGTTTAATTACGTAGATTTAAAGTAAATATTAAGCCACGATCAATCTATTGTGCGATATTTTCAAAATAACCACTTCGTAAATGATGATACCACGAAGAATGGAGGCTTTCTATTCTAGGTCTCATAAAGTCTAACAGACCTAACGTTACGTGGATACTACACTAATCGTTTCTAAATAAATAACTAGGTGATAGGTTGGTGTACCTATATTTTACCTTACTAACGTCATAACCTTCAACAAGTATATTTCGTCGTAGACTACATCGCTGCTTATCAAGTGGATGGTGGTCAAACGCATGTTCAATGTGTAATTTCAAGTATGTAAGTAAATACTCAATAAGTTTATTGCGTTCCACAATGGTAGGTATAAAATACCAGTTTATTTCTTTTCATTTCAACTCCTACTCTCTATTCAGGTGCGTGCAGGTCTATTAAAGTTGGTACCTAATGATAAGTAAGCATTTTCTTCAAATGTTATAATAAGTAAATGGTGTAGTTCTTAATTTTAATTTTGTTGGAAAAACTATAAACCGGATGATAATTTTTAAATTTACCTGTTCTTTGATCAGCTGATGCAATGTTAAACGCTTCTAATTAACGTCATGGAGTTACTTCTTCATGCCGGAAAATATCTATTATCTTACCTGAAAAATGAGATGCTAACAACAATTTTAATGTTGTGAAAGTAAATATTAACCGTGTCAATGGTATTATTGTATTCACATGTACATATTACTTAATTAGATTCATTTTCTTAGCGTTCAGAATATTGTGGAAACGTGTAAGGTTTGCTCGAAAAACACACCCGTCGATGCCCAGCTGAGTTAAACAATACAGTCAGTCTGAATGTTTGTATACGTTCTGTCGGCTGTGCAATGTTTAACTTGTAATGTCTCTTGGGATTTGGTCATCCATAACCATTCGTCATCAGCATCGACAAACATTGCATCCCCTATCAATTGGATGGGTACAGCAAACGGCTTATGATAGCAGCTATAAGGGTGTAGAGGTCAAACAAATTTGGTAATGGCACGTAGCAGTGACCACGAGCGACGACGGTAATGTCGCGTGTCGGGGCGAGCCTCCACGTAGACATCGCGCCACCCGGCGTCGACTCCCCGCTCCCCGCGGACCGTTGCCGCCGCCGCCGCTCCATTCCTTCCACACTCGCTGGTTGCCGTTCCACCGACATCAAATTATTCAGTGTACCCGCGCCTTCCGCAAAGAACGCACACGTCGCCGGCGGCAATATTGTCAACAACGCGACTATTTTATTTACCCCAACATTACGAGTAAATAAATTAACTACACATTTGTTACATCACTATCTAGGTGACAGTGTCAGCCAGTGGAATATTAATTTTGAATTTTTTTTGACACACCGTGTAAAAATTTTTGTCGGATCTGAAATCAAAACACACCGCGATTGTGCATCGAAAATATTTTGTAAACCATGTTGCTTTTACAAACCATTCAGCTGTAGTGATTACAAACAAAATTCCAGCGTTTAAATATACGAACCGAAAGTTTCTACGAAAGTGATTTACAAAATACTGCTTCGGGACAAGTCAAACAATGTCAGTTACAATGACTACCACATTAAGCAACGGACATCTTAAGGAGAAGATTGAAAATGGACTTAGTGATATAAATGGACTGAATGGCTACAGGAAGAATGGATATTCAAAGTCAAGCCAGTCGGAATCAGCCATGCGCTCGGTCAGTACCTCTACCTACCTCATACCTGCATAACTTCATGCTACTTTCATTCGTCATTAACATGTTCACCACGTCTCGAAGTTGTTTCAAGGTTGCTAATTACTTTTAGTTTTTAAAACCGATCAAAATAGAAAACATTTTCATAGTATTTCCATTATGTAACCGTCCCGGCCAACTTCGAACCAGAAATATAACCAGATCAAAATCATTGTCAAATTAATGTATTACTGTTTTCGAATGTACAATAATTTAATTAATGAAGTAGGAGCATTGCCATTCATTTAACCAAAAGGCATTTTCTACTCATGAATATTTTGGTGAAAGTAATTTCCGCTCCTTATTGACACGTTGGAAAGTGCCTCATGTATGAACAGCGATAGATAAACTGGTAGGTAGGTACCTAGGTATTGCAGAAGCTGAACTCAGTGACTAACAATGAGCAATCAACAATACCACAGAAACACTCTACTTTGAAGTCTACACTAATAGAAAACTTGACCTCCGGACTATCTTTTTAAAATTCTTATGTTTGCTAATGGTAAAACATTTTAACTCTCTGCCCTCATAATGACTACTAAGAATGGCGCAAGTATTCTTTTCAAATGGAGTATGTACATACGTGACTGTTCTCCGTCACGTGAGGTCAAAGAAGACATGATAAATAGATGCAAAACAAAACCACCAACCTCTTTATGAAATTACATTTTTACGCAACTCGTTTGAGGGTTTAGTGCAATTGGTTTGCAAATTACATTACGCTTTTGCACAATCATATTTTTGAAGCTAATGAACTGTAATTTTCTCCAAGTTTCAATGTCAATGGTAGAGTAGTGCTTGTTGTGAAACAGTAAATGTGAAAGGATCTGTTGAATACGAATAATTGCCACTCTAAATTATGTATCTCAAGTTATTACTGCAATAAGGAAACAGATCATCCAATCCTGTATTGACGTCATCGGACCCATCTGGATAAAATGGGTGTTATAAATAAAACCCATCGAAACATCATTCGAGTGACGGTCAAGGCTTTATCGATTCATTTGCTTACTAATAAAAGATCCAAACAGCTAGGCCGTATAAGAAACTGAGGAAAACTTGTTTTCAAAATGACCATGTAATTTTTCTTGGAAATAAGAGAAAAGGAAACTGTGCGGTATGTTTTATTCATTTACCTGTTAAATAACATTCATGCAGGCATCGAATCTGCCCATTGCGAAATGTCTTATCGTTTTTTATTGTGTGTAGAAAATTGTATTTTATACGTAAATTCAATTGCATAATGCTACGCTTATCAAAGAGCTGTCAAAATATTTAAAACGTCCACCATCCGGCACGGAGGCATTTCATATACTTTACATTATTCGTTCTTAATGTTACACGTATTTTTTTATATATTTTGTATCTTGGTCCATACAATTACATTATTTCATTTGATTCTCGTCGATAGCTACTAAAATTACTAGATCGTACTGCATCTTCGTGTAGGTATGTATGTAAAATGGACATGGTGATGTCATTGTTGATTCACGCAGTTGGTCTATGCCGCACGCATGCAAGTGTATTCAAAGCTGACATTCCTAAAGCTTATTTTCGAGTGATTTCACGAAAATATTGAATGGAAGCTTTAACAATCGACACGTGACAAATCGTGCAACAGTGTTGATAAGACAATCACGTCGTTCAAGGCACCCAATGATAATACTTCTCTTGCTTATTTCGTGCCAAGGGTAAGACGATCAGACGATGTCTAATAATGAATCATACATAACAGTACTCTGTGCATTGAAGACGGTCAATATTTTTACTGTTCGGTAGATTAAATATACCTAGTTAAGTGCGTAGACAATTTAGAATTTCTATGAATCATTTTAAACTTGACGAGGATAAAAGCCATTAATTAGTGTCTTAGTCTTTTTTTTCTCTAAGTAATGTGGGAGAGTGACTTATTCCACAGGGACATTCCTTAAAGCATATTATTATGTCAGTAGTTATTCGTAAACTGTGAAAATCTCTCGTGAGAATGAGAGGAAATTTCTAGACATGTGACGCGAGAGTAACGAGAAAATAATACAATTTGATCTTCTAATATTTAACTAACAAAATCAAACATTCAACACTTACAAACAAAACCATATCAACGAGCAAATATTTTTTTTTATTGATCCACCTAAAAAATATTTCGAGGATAACAGTAGTATGATCTCGCCTGTTTGTTCCTATTTATGCGTCACAGACACACAATACAATTAAACCTTAGTAGGTACATACTAATGGTTCAAGTATATATCCTCAATCGAGGTCAATTTAAAATAGAGAATGCCGTAAAAAAATCGTTTACTGTTTATTTTTTTGTTGCGGTTGATTTTATTTGTGTTTGTACAATGAAAAAACTTTGTAAAACATCGGTAAGTTATTGGTTGGTAGATATGATGTACTTGAAGAAACATTTTCGATTGTACAGCGATGTGTTCTTGCTAAGTGATTTTGAAGGTGAAATGAATGTAATAATAATATATTTGCTGCCTGCGCACTTCCTATTCGTTTAAGTATTTTGCTAATGTACAAGAGTATCGATCATATTTGTTCAGCACACTACAAAGTTCTAATTATGGAAACAATAATTAGTATATGGCGTAAGGTATTCCAGAAATAGCTTACGGTGCTATTCATTATTTAAATCTTGGACATAGGTTAGGTACCTAACATGACAAACTTCCGTATCGTAAGTAAATAATTTCGGTACATACGTATGTATGTATGTACATAGTTACAATACAACTTTTGTCAGAGAAAAAAAGTTTAACCTCTGAATTGATGTAAACGAAAATCGATTCTATTGCTATTGACGCACAAAAGCAGTAACATGCTTCTTGAAAGACCTTTGCAAGCGGTTCATATAAAGATTGGTTATTGTGGGTTACGTGTGACGATGACGTGAATTAACACGTCATTGCAACTGTAAAGCTATAACACATCCATTGGGGCAATTACAGTACCTAAGTAACCACAAAGCTTCGACTTCTACGTTAGTACTATAATATTACGGGAATCGCTCTCAAAATATGCCACTAAACATGTGTGTGTGTGTGTGTGTCAGTACCTTAAATGAAACCCCTTATCAAATTCACACGTAACTTTTTATTTGAGGGGAGAGATTTACACATACAGCACACTGTTGTAGCGGTGAGCGCTTGCTTGTGTGTGTGCGATGACGTCACATCACGCCACACCACTCATTATCATAGGCGCCTGTATCTTGTTTCGTTGAACTTTGGGGAACTGCTGGCATTAGGCACTTGAGTATTTATAAATCCAGGTCCGGTTGGACAACGTTTGATATCCGGCTTTGTATATAGATATGCATAACGTATGTCTATGAACTTAGAGTCGAATTTCGCTTTCGCATCTCGGTCGTTCAATGCACCCTAAGTGAATTATAACAAACAATAAACCGTTAGAAGTACTGCTGGTGCAGCATACTCTATTTTTTAACGTAAACTGAACACGCCAAATAAACTTTGATGTCAGCATTACGATAAAAAAACATGATAGGATAAAATAATTGACTGAAACGGTGCAAATAATGCTTGCGACTACAAAATAATACAATTCTGTTTGATCAGAAACATCCTGTTATTACTTTATTTAGTTATAGTTTTAAGAAATTTATTCTACATCCTACTTTGATTCAAACCTAAGTCTTCTTAATACTTGTATCTATTTTTGTTTAGTTAAACAGCTGTACACTACTTATTACATTAAAGAAAAAGAAATGACTTGAGTTTGATAGGAATAAATTCAGTGCTAGAATGGGTGGATTTTGATATATATACTTTCACAATTATCCCTGAGTAATATAGGCAATATTGTATCCCGAAATTACTACAGGAAAATAATATAAAACGTGTGTGACATCGCACAATAAAGCTTTCTAAACGTGGAGATATCGCTCTCTGAAACTCTACGTTGAATTTATCGAGTTCTCGGGAATGTCACGTTTTCATTCTATCTTTGTACCTACAAAACACTATTTGTGCTGACCTCTTGTTTACATTTTGGCGATAGTGGGAAGATCGTTACATACTGGCACATAGGATATTCGATTTATTTTAATACTTATTAAATGCTCTTCTAAGCGCGATTCTCTTGTTTCTACTTTCTACCGTAATGTGGCGCTTTTTGGAAAACGGCGGTCTATTTGGTATATTTGAAATCAGAAATTGTACTTCATTGAAGTTGTTCTCGCAAAGGTAGATTTTGTTTCGTACTGTGATATAGTAGTTGTAAGAGGAATAGGCCCGCGCGCCTACTAATTAGAATTGGTTTCCGATTTTCGATTCTCGATTTCTCTGAAATACCATTATCATCCTTCTTTCATTATCATGGAAGAAGAAGAAAGAAATAACATTTATTGACCACAATAGAAACACATAAAACAAGACAAAGTATAACACAAAAAGCAATTACAACTTAAAAGACAAAAATATATAGGGGAAGGTGGGCATGAAAGAGCCATGTTTTGAAGGAGCCACGTTAATTTTTTCGGAAAGTTTTTGAACGAATATCAAACTGAACATTATTTTGGTTGGCAATACTGATCACATGTCACCCACAAAAAAAATGTAGTTCACCGACTCTCAATGGCGGATCAGGAGCGTAACGAAAAAATCTGCACCAAAAAGTAAGTTTTAAGTTGTTTTTCTTTTTGAATTGATTCTGATTCTCTGCATTATACCATTTAGTTGTTTATATAAGAATAATGTGCATATATTTGACTTTCGTAATCGAGTATTCATTTTTAATATTGTCTCAGTATGTCCTGTTCATTTTTGAAGTTATAGTAGTTTTGACTACTTTTTATGAAAGAGCCATCCAAAATAGTAATGAAAAAGCCGGCTCTTTCATACCCGGCTCCTCCATGACTGCAATAAAATGCTGCAATAATATCTGAATTTATTCCAGATTCAAAAATGTCTTCGGAACCGCTCAACCGTCCTAAAAAAACACGCATTAGACCAAGTTCTTCAACAATAGAAGAGGCGGTAAATGAGGTTATAGCTCAGAACCAATCTATAAACAAAACTGCTTTAGCTTTTAACATATCACGGGCATACTTAGCTAAAATTGTCAAAAAAGTTCGGGCATCCGGTGACTTGGCATATAAGCATTTTCCCAACATAGGAAATAAAAGGATTTTTTCAATTGAGCACGAAAAACAACTAGCTGATTACTTAAAAACTGCCTCTAAAATGTGCTATGGTCTCACAAGGAATCAAACTAAAAAGTTGGCTTACGATTACGCTGTTGCTAATAAGATATGCCCGACTACTTGGCTGGACACTAAAGTTGCTAGTGAGGACTGGCTTAGAGGGTTCATGGCAAGGCACAAAGATCTGTCAGTTAGAAAACCTGAATGTACATCACTTTCCATAGCTACAAGTTTCAATAAAAGCAATGTTGACGCTTTTTATGACAAACTTGCACTGGTCTATGAAAAGTACAAGTTTTTGCCTCACATGATATTTAATACAGACGAAACTGGTTGCAACACAGTTACTAATCCACCGAAAGTTATTGGAGAAAGGGGGTCCAAGCAGATAGGACAAGTAACGTCAGCAGAAAGAGGAACACTGGTGACAACACTGTTCTTCATCAATGCTTCAGGAGGGTTTCTGCCACCAGTATTTGTTTTTCCTAGGGTTAACTTTAAGGATAGTATGCTGAGTAATGGGCCACCAGGAGCTCTAGGTTTGGCACATATATCGGGATGGATGACGGAAGACTGTTTTTTGAAGGCTCTTGATCATTTTACAGCTATTGTGAGACCTGCAGCCGACAACCCAGCATTGATTGTGATGGATAATCACAGTTCTCACGTTAAATTGAGTGTAGTTGAATATGCCCGCAAAAATCACATCATAATATTGACATTTCCACCTCACTGCAGTCATAAGCTGCAGCCGTTGGATGTTTCTGTATACGGTCCATTTAAGACTAGATACCGAGTAGCTATGAACGATTGGATGCTTTCTAATCCTGGAAAAACTGTTACCATTTACCAGGTTGGCCAGTTTATAAAGGAATCATATCTCAACGCCTTAAGTCCAAACAACATAACGCAGGGATTCCTGAAAACAGGAATTTATCCACTAAATAGGAACGTTTTTTCTGAAGATGAGTTCCTGTCTTCATTTGTGACAGACCGGCCTGAGCCATCAACTATTGTTCCAGAAAGTAATAATATTGCAACAACTTCGAACAACGAACAAGTCTCCATGCAGCTGTCCACTGTCGGATACAATTCGAGGACTCCATCACCATCTCTACTAACCATGGACGCTGCAACTTCTTTTCTTAGTACATCTCAAGTACAGGAGAGTTTCCTTTTTAGTCAAGACCAACCGAGCACTTCCAGCACGCAACATAAGACACCTGAACAGGTGCGACCATTTTTGAAAGCTGCACCTAGAAAACGATTGATGAAAAGTCGCAAAATGACATCTGCTATTATAACTGATACACCTGAGAAGGATAAAATAGAAGCTAAAGAGAAGGATACAAAAAGGAAGAAGAATAATAATATAAAGAAAATGACTACAAAAAATACAATTAAACTTTTAAATTCTAAATCTAAATTGAACAAGAAAGACAGCACTAGTGAGAGTAGTTTGGATATGTCACTTCATGGAGATTCCAGTAATTCAGAAAATGAAGTGCTGACACAAATAGCTAGAAAGCAATCACACAGAAAATGCGGAAAAACGGATATGGAAAAATGTGTTGTTTGCAAGGATATCTACGCCACTAGTAAAGAGGAATGGTACCAATGCAAAATCTGTAATGGATGGGCTCATGAGTCATGTGGAATTAAAGGGTCCTTGAACTATTTTTGCCAAAACTGTTTTTAGATTGCTCTTTATTATTTTTTTTATGATACAAGAACAATGTTATTATCTATGTGCAATTATGAAAATACGTTCAAAGTATTTCTTATTATTTTGATACAGGATGTACTGTTCTGTTTTTTTTTATAGAAATTATTGATCTCATATAATTAAGTAAAAGTGACTGAAAGTCTGATTTAAAAGGTTGTGCTAAGATTAAT
>SJJU01070327.1:0-25554 GCA_012932125.1 Conopomorpha cramerella
GGCATAATACATTTAAATAACTATATAGGTAAATTATATAATATGACCCTTTATGAAAAAAATAATTATTTTCTTCAATACAATTAGTAACGTAACCGTGAGTTTGTGTGGCTATGACATGAAGAAAATTAAGCTAATGTAAATGCTATGTTAGCTCCTAATAAGAGCGTAGGCCCTCTTATACCCTCTAGTTTTATAAATACAAAATTACTTTCATCAAGATCTCTTTGCGGCAGACTGTTTTATTTTTCTTGTTACTACATATCCCTTAATGATTCGTTCAAGGAAAGCGGTTATGGAACCTTATACAAAATATTTAACTGAAATTATCTTAAAGAAGTTTCGACACTAAAGTTCATTCGTCTTGAACCGGTCTGTGGGTTTTTCACAAGGTTATTGACACACAAGCTTTTTATTATATTCTTGTTGGGTATGGGATAATACTAACATGGCTATAGGGAAAATCTCGGCGTCCGTGATATAAGGTTGTAATATCGCATTATGTCTGTTAGTCCACATAGAACGGACCGAGTAATAATAATTTAGGACTGGATCTTACTCAATACCAATGGAGGATGATTATTACCTCAATGTATTGTTATTTAAAAATATTGTACAAATTTTAGACGCGCAACGAAAGCATACATAGTCACACAAGCCAAATCAATAAGTCAAAATTGGACTGCTGTTCCTCCTGCGCAAGCGGATAGGGCAACCAAGAAGGAAGAACATAAATTAAATCATTCCTTTTTTTTTCAGAGAGTTCCTAACAGTGTGCCACGCAGCGCTGCAGCTCAACGCGAAGCTGATCAGCAATGACCAAGTGACGTACCACGAAGCGCTCGAGGCCAACTTCTACAAGCTGAGCGAGTCCCTGTCCACTATGCTGGGCCAGCCACTGCACGACATCATTGTGAACGGAGCCCTCACAGCCACCGTCACCGGCGTTGAAGTCGACTCCAGCAACGCTTAGGAGAAAAGATGTATAAACGCCTTACTAAAAACTTATGGAATAACTATTTGGAGGTTATACCAAGCTCAACTTAACTTGTCAGTTGTAGGATGTTAAATATGGATTAACCAGTTCCAGTAGACCTGTAATAACATTTTGCATAAGTGACAGTCCATTGGTAAAGATGTAAGTAACTTTGTTTACTTTTCTTACATTCGTTCAGAGGTTGAAAACAGTGAAATTGTAGCTACGGCGCAGCCTTGTTGAGGTTTTATATTATAGCCTAATGCAGTATTTCGTAGCACACAGTATGTAGCATTTCACATATGATTACTTAGTTAAACACTACATTAGTCATTCGCATTTGAAGGAATATCAGAATCGGTTTTTGACGTTACTTACGTAGACGAGTCATGTCTGTCTTTAGGTAGGTAAAAGATTTTTTCCAGCTCTGTACTCGATAGTTCCTACTCATAGAGTAACCCAACACGTTTAATGATCAAGATATTAAACTACAAGCAAACGTCTGTATTGCTTACTTCGCACTAATGTATATTTAGAATTTCGAGATAAATAATGTGCATACACATCTTGGCCAAGAAATCTCGCCAATGTCTTTTCTAAATATTCATAAAATCTACACTATCGTCGATCAACGACGTGAACGCGAACAGTGCAATCGAAAGAAATGTCAGGGAAAGACAAGATTTTATTACACGAACAATTTTAGACGTGGTTTTGTACGAACATTTTTTTCCCCTTGGACACTAACTCGAAAAACGGTTTCAGCCAATTAAAGCACCCAACCAAAGTGACTTATTTAATTATTTTATGCATTTATATTTTTTACCTCAAACATGTACCGGTAAATCCTACGAGTACCCGATTGGTAAACATTTTGCTTGTGTACTTCACACAAAAATAAAATTATGTAACTAGTTAAATCGAATAAAGCGACAAACGAAACGAACGATATCTTAATATAACAACTAATAATACTGACTGTCGAGAACGTACGGCGAACGAACGACTGTATAGTGATGTGAACAACGTTTCACAAATATGAAAAATGCATTAGTATAGTCTAACGTTAGTCAAATATATTAACTTGATATATTCTGAATACACCAGTCCGTATTCTGACAAAAAGATTTCTCTGACTGACCGCAACAATCGATAAATACGCCGTACTGGCAACACTCCGATCCAAGCTATTTATGCAAACTGATCTATGCATTTCAGTTAGTCGTCAGCAGTAGGATGCATAGCGCAGACGGCGTTGCCATGAATAAATTACGCACGAAGCGACTATCCCGAACACAGCTAAAGTTCATCTGTTATTAACCAAAGTCATCGCAGGCATTTAGATTTTTCTACGTACGATAAATGCAGTTGACGAAAAAAATGTCGCTTACTTGCAATATGCGTTTGCATAGACATAAAATCCCGAGTGATAACTCATACAAATCATAGATATAAATAATAGTTAAGTTTATACGTGCCGAGGTCTGTAAGACGTTTTTTAACCATGATGACTGGTACTTTTATCATATTAACGTTCAATGCGTAAACATAAACATGATATGATGCCCGTCGAAGTCTGTGTCCAACAAAGGTGCATTATAAAAATCTTCCCCAATATAAAGTTAAAATTAAATAAGTCAGTAATCCTTCCATACATACATAACAATACATTTTACTCACCAAAAGTATTTTGTAAGTATTTAAAGTTAAAAATAAGAAACAATGACATTTTCATTACCACTGCACTGTAGCGTCGGATTAGTTCAACTTGTACCGTTGGCTTTTGAGTACTAAAGGTACTGATAAACATTAGCCGGTTAGCAGTGGCGTGCACACCATATAAATAAAAAGACACTGCCTACCTTAGTATTTTGGCTACCCGACCTAATAATAGAGTAATGGCTAGATCTTTTTTTTTGTTGTACTCACGACATAGGCTAACGAAGGTTCTGTGTTTTGTGGGTGAGTAGATAGGTGAGTACCTTCATTTCGTAAAGACAAGTTACCTATACATAGGTTTTAATCCTTGGGGATTACTTTTACTGCCTACCTTGTCGTAAAAGCCAGGGCACGCCACTGCCGGTTAGTGACATGTTTTTGCAGAAATTCCCGTAATATTATGGTTCTTAAGCTATGAGATATTTGACGGCTTGGTGGGTACTTACCGTAATAGTCCAAAAAGCATGCCACTAATTATGCCACGTCTATCAGTAACTTAACTGTACATTCGAGTTTATCTGTACGTCAAAGTTATTATAACTTTCATGTGACACAGGGATGCTGCTCATAATATGATCATAAAATGTTTTATGAAATAGGCCTCTGTATACAAATATTAGTGAACCTAAATGTAAAATTATGTGTACGGGTATTTTTAAAGAAGTTTACATACAAACTTTTAAAAGGTAGATACGCCAGTTTAGTCGCCAAAGTCAATTACAACATGCTAATTTTAGAACTACTCACTGTCCAATTTATATATCATATACATACAAAGTAAATAATTATGTTAACTATACTACAACAAGTGGTTCGAAAATACCATTTTAAAAGTTAAGTCTTCTTATACACATGCTGATATTGTCACGGTTCTGATCTACAGAAACAGTAGACTTCGGCTTAAATAATATGTCCGGGTCACCATGTATACAAGCTGTAAATCTGGACCACCCCTGTATGTATTGCTGTTAATCCAGAAATGTCCATTTTTTGTACGTGCAAAACTAACCAGACGCCTTTGTTTTCCAAAAAAAATAATGTTTTATAGACATCTTAAAAAGCTAGGTTGTATTTGATGAATAGTTAGTTATTTGATGAATAAAAACAACACTAAAAGTTTTTGAGGGGAGAAGCGTCCAGTGCGCATGGTGTTAAGCACTCCCATCACACGATTATCGATTAGCTTTTAGAATATACTTGCCAGTAATGTGCAGTTCTATCTCGCTTGTATAGTAAGTCATCAGATAAGGATAGAAATATAAAATAACAGGCTGTCAAGTATATATTCCAAAAGCTACGATTCGACGAAATAATGTAACCAGAAGTCGAAGGCTACACGCAAGGTTTAAAGTTGTGTCGCATACTTGGGAGCCCTATGACTTGGAGCACAAAACCGATGCGTGTGCATGTTTATAGGTACTATTGTATTCGGCTAACTTCAGTAAAATTTTCGTGTCGTGTGTTTCAGGCTTCAAATTCAAACCAAATAAAAAATGCTCATAATCCCCATTTAACCGTCTTACACGTGCCTCCTAGCTGTATATGAGACTACGAAAACCCATTCAAACGAAAGACTGTCAATTATTAGGCCATTTTGTACCAATAGTAGCACCAATAGTTATAATTATAAATCATTACTTCAATGTATGAAACTTAAATATAAAAATGCATACTTATAAGACGATTTATGAAAGCTTGTACGAATGATTTAATCACATTATAGTGTGAACCAATGTGTATAATAATACTTTATTCAATAGAGATTTGTCTCTCTCTATTGGGTTATATGCGTTCATATCGTTCAAAACCATTCGTATCGGTTTTTATGAATCGTCAATTTTATGTCAATAATATCTCTAGAAGTAAATGTAGCCAAAATTAAACTTGCCAATGCAATCAAAGCTGTTATGAAAAACAAAGCAGTGAATTTTCGGCTTGTATTTTTTTTACCTAAATATGTTTATGCCTTTTTGTGGTCAAAGTAGGTTTTTGTTTTGATTTCTTACGTAATGTGAAATTGTTGATTTAGTCAACTAAATATGCAGCATGTGTGCCAGATTATTATCTGTATCTTAGCACTGTGTCTGTGTAGTAGACGCTTCCAGTTGTTTGGTAAATTATTTTGTAATTTTCTGACTAATTCTCTTGAACGAACTTGCTTTTGCTACTATTTTCAGCGAACATAATATTGTTAAAACTTTTCAACGTGCTCAAAAAAGCTCACTATACTTGCTCATACTCTCTAATTTGGCCAAAAACTTTTATCTTGCCCTTCTTAGTTTAGTTAAATTGTTATACTGATCATACAAAACAAAAAAAAACGGAATCACGAAAGCCAAGCATAATTTTGTTCTGAAAATTCGTACTTGGAACACTTGAATTTATAACTACTATTTTTGTTTTCCGTACTATCTGATACAATGTTTGAACAGAAACGAACTTTGCATATCAATAATTGGAATATTATACTTTTATGGTCTATGCTATGCAGTATTTAACCGTATGTACTATAAAATATTGAAATGAGGATCAAATATCCTTATTAAGAAATTGGAAAGGTAGATATTTTCAATTTCTGCATGGAACGTTTTAATTATTATACTAATTACGCAGGAATAACGAATCAAGAGAAACGATTCAAATAGCAGTCCTCTTCTCTACCTCTCACTTTCACTACACGATTGTTCATCGCCAGCACATAACAGCACATAATTACACTAATTAAAATTTCAGGTTGATGTAATGGATATTTGTCTCTGATTTATTTTCGAGACTACTTTCGGATTTTTCGAAATTTGATATATACCACCAATGTGGGAAGATGATACCAAATGATTTGTCATGTTTAATGGATTTTTGACAACTTAGACATAGATTGTAATATACCGTAAAAACGCAATTACGACGTTTTTGTGTAACCGTCTTGCCCTTAGAGGCCATAGGATAATTTTGTGCCGTACGTAGCTTATTTATTTTATTTGCCAAGAGAGTTTATGAAGAACTTTACGCCTGTTAATTATTTATTTGTTACGTGTAATGTGTCTTTCTGTAAAAAATAATATTAATTTAGTATTCATTTTCATTATGTTTACTCAATTCATTCCATGACTTTTTGTTATATGTATACCGTTTTAAGTTGAATCTCACTTTTATATTTCACAAAAAAAATACATTTTTACACTATCCTATGTGGACATTAGTAAGTAAGTTTATATATTTTGAGCTCAGCAATGCTCAGAATATGAATGTACCTATGCGCAAATGAAAATGTAATAAAGCTTTTTTTTTTATTTACTTTGCTATTTTCTCAAAAGATGACGCTACGGTATTGTATGTCGATCAACAGTCAAAGACTCTTTGACCGAAACTTATTGCAACAACTTCAATCAATATTGAAAGAAATGCCACGCCGTATGTAGACTCCGTTTCACAAATGAAGTCCCGTGGCTACCATACTGAAATTATGGAAACTACGGGACTTCTAGCTGCAAGCGTCGGATTGACTGTCAATACAAAGTAACCTCTATGTCATAGAGAAATATGAGTTTAAAACTGCCTCATTAAAAATCCTTAATTTATTTAAAGAAAATACAAAGAATTTAGATGCGTAATATGTACCGCCGTAATGTTTATTCACATAGACAATCGTTGCTTCAAGAAAATATTGAATAGGTAGACTTATACAAGTTTCTTTGATATATTTTTTTAATTGTATTGGTGGTTAACTACGAACTAATACGATTTAATTTAAAGTAAATCTTTGTTTATTGAATTGTGTTGCAGAACAGTACAAAATAAAGAGGTGATTGAATTTGTCAAATATTTCTGGTTTGAATACATATACTTATGGGATTTAATTCTTAGCCAAATTTGTATAATGTAGCATTAATAGCGAATAATTGGTGTATGATATCGGGGCAAGAAGAACAAACTTTTATTGTGATGTAATTATGTATTATTATTTTGTCGTGTCCATCCATTTGTGTCGCACTTTTCAAGGTATTGTATTAAATCATTTCAGCGTATGAATGACCTACCTTGTCTAGCTATGTAATAGTCAACCAATCCCGCCTGAGTCGTAGCATTCTTGGAGCGTGTTCTAATTGAAGCGACTTAACATGTCGCATTAACTTTTTAATTTGTACGAAGTCACGAAAAAAATGCTTTGGAATGTAATCTCTTCCATAATGTAAAGTGATCTGACATTCGAAGTAGGCCTCTCCCACTCTTGGCTTTATTGGTTGACAGTATGTATAACTACCTAATATTACTCACAATATGTACCACTAGTGTAATTTGGATCTGTATTTCACTTTTAATACATTTTATACGAGGTACCTACAATGTGGTTTTATTTTAGTAGTATTAAATACTATCAAATACTTTTAGAAAAAACGAGTAATGGGTCCTCCTGAGATCCTAGGGATCAAGTGATACGCTGGCCTTTTCTCAACCTATGACAACCCTTGAAACACAATGAAAAAGCGTTTGACCACCGTCCTGCCTGATGTTAAGCATCGATGTGGTCTACGATGGAACACACTTGTTAATTAGGTACTTATTTACCCGCGACTTGCAGACCTTCAGACTGTACTGCGTAGTAAACACACACTCTGGCAAGTCATTCCACACCCTGGCGGTTCGCACTATGAAAGTAGACGCAAACGGTTTGGTTCGCGTAAATGGTATGGATGTCCTATTGTAAAAGCGCGATGGAGTATTAGGCGATGCAACTCCGTAGCACACTCTCGTAAATGCGCCCAATAGAAGACAGATAGGCTCTCAACCTTGCGGCGATGCTCTAGGCTTTGTAGGCGAGCATCAAACAGCCTGTCGTCACCTATGAGCCTTCTAGAACGCCTCTCTATTGCCTTCAGAGCCTCAAGCTGTTATTTTGCTGATCCATCCCAAAGATGAGAGCAATATTCGATACACGATCGAACTTGTGCTTGGTACGATGTGAGCAACTGTTCCGTCGCACCTTCGAGACAATGCCCAGCTCCTTGGCCGCGCGTGGGGCCGTAGCCTCAATATAAGAGCCAAAGTGGAGGTCGGGGTAGCGTCGTACCTAAAAGCTCCAACCGATTGCCTATAACGCCATCTTGATATACAAAGAAAAACTCATTCATTATATTCGGAAAGACTGACTATTCTCGACTGTATTACCTATTTAGTTTCACTTCCCGAGACAATGAAACACATTATGGCGGCATTAACAGGTCTGGTCAGAAATGAGACGAGCACGACTTCAAAGTAATTACGGAGTTCTTCTCGGTAATCCGATCCTTACCCGAGAGATGATAATATCGACTTTCAAAGAGTACCGAGCCACAGTTTCACCATCTTGATATTCAAACGAGACGATAAGACACTTATTATTATGGCGACATTATAAGTTCCTTAAATTCAAGCATTCATACTATGACTTGGAAATAAACGGCTGGTAAACGCAAATCAAAACTAAAAAAAAGAAATAGATATATTCTTTTCACGCAAGGTAGACATTTTAAGTAACTCAGGTTTATTGATTATTGTACTATGCAATATGTTTATATTGTGGTATTAATTAATTTTTAAACATTGAAACTAAGTGATAATGGGAAATGGACGAATTGAGGAAAAAAATGTAAAAATATATTATGAAATTTATTGCTTTAAAAATCTTTGGGCATAACGAAACGTTACTAATAATAGTCTTTTTACGTGTGTGCGAATGACTGAAGGTGAATGTTTACAAAAAGTGAGAGTTTTAGTTTATTTAGACACAAAATAAATATTGCCAAACGTCCAATCTATTGGTGAATAAGCTAATTCACCACCGAGGATATGGAAGACGAACTTGAAGATAGAGTTTTACAACAAACTTATTTATCTTTAATGAAAACTGTGTCACGTCTTACTAGTAGTGTACCATTTGAAACTCCGGTGAGCTATTTATGGAAAATGGTGCGTCTGTATTTTCTTCGATCGGAGGTGGTTGTATTCACGATTGGTATAATTGTGGTCTTCATGTATTTACAAACGCTTGAGTTATGGAGTCGCACCTTATTGAGCAGATTATCCCATGCGATGAGCCCTATAACAGCTGTACAAAGAATGAAGTTGATGGAAGGTTCGGATGCCGATAAACAAAGTTGGGAGCTTAAAGGCAAATTGAGTGCGGCTTATGCAATCAAAGGTAGGAGAATGCACATGGAGGATAGGTTTATTATCAACGAGAACATTAATAACACGGGCATTTCTTTGTTCGCTATATTTGACGGCCACGGCGGAGAATTTGCCGCCAACTACGCAAAAGAACACCTCATACAAAATCTACACAACAAAATTGTAGAGTTGAACGCTTTCAAAGATGGCAAAATTGTTAGTACACCACCAAAGGAAACTGCAGAAGAGTTGAAAACTAAAGAAGATAATGTTGTAAATGTTGAAAGAAAAACAAGCTTTAAAAAATCTGCCAGTACTGCTGATGACACTTCAAGAAAGGAAATAACAGACCCCGAATTATTAGCTCAGCTAACAAAATCCCGTCCTATTACCCGAGAAGTTAGGCCTACTAATAAGCCTGTAAGGAGTGTAGTTATACCTCTATCAAGTTATTTAGATAAAGGGAAAATAAACTATGGAAAGCTGTTGACAGATGAAGTGCTGGCAGCCGACAGGTCCCTGGTAGAAGCAGCAAAGAGATCTATGAATGTTGCAGGGACCACAGCTCTTATTGCTATAATGGAGGGAAATTATATCACTGTAGCCAATGTTGGAGATTCTAGAGGAGTAATGTGTGATTCCAAAGGAAATGCTATACCAGTTTCTTTTGACCACAAACCTCAGCAGGTAAGTAATTATTTTAAATTGCAAAAATGTTCTTATTCAAATGGTTTCAGAATAACTTGAACTATCCTTTAGTTATAAAACAACTGTACTTGTGATAGGATTTTGTAACATTCAATCAGTTTTACACACTTCAATCCCAGTGCTGAGTAGGTAAGTTCACCAAGTGTATTTAACCCAATGTGACAGGGGGTGAACCCATGAACCATCAAGTTAAAATAAACTAAGTTCCTCTGACTTTTTGATGTTTGAAAGAATTTACAATGAAGATGAAGAGGACAAATATTGGGTATTAGTTAATCCTCAATATAATATTTAATAGTGAGGTGCACAGTCACTGAGAGAAAGAGTAACTTGTCAAGTACTTTTTTATTTAATTAAATAATTTGAATTTGAAGTTGTAGGAAATAAACACAATGGTAATTTAATTGTTATCAGTTGTTATACTTGTGTTTATAATGCACCTCAATACTTCTGTGAATCAATACAGCTGAAGAATGTAAGTATGTGCATAAAACATTATAATTGGTTCAATATTTACAGGTACGGGAGCAAAAGAGAATAGAAGCAGCTGGCGGTTACATAGCATTCAACGGAGTGTGGAGAGTAGCAGGTATACTGGCCACCTCCAGAGCTATGGGGGACTATCCACTTAAAGACAAGAAATTTGTGATTGCAGACCCAGATATTCTTACCTTTAACTTAGAAGATCACAAACCCATGTTCCTAGTGTTGGCATCGGACGGTCTTTGGGATACATTTACAAATGAAGAAGCTGTTAAATTCATCAAAGAGAGATTAGACGAACCAGATTTTGGAGCAAAGAGCTTAACACTTCAGGCATACTATAGAGGTTCTGTTGATAATATCACTGTGCTTGTTATTAACTTTGTTCAAAATGAAGTGGCACAGTATTCAATCACCCAGTAAGTAAGCTTTCTTATGCTTTTGCAAATGGTGGTAGAAAATGCATTTCAACTTCATTGTGTATCTCAATTAAAAAATACATTACTCTTAAATTGCTATACTTGCTGTAATTATACCTACTAATATTGATAAAATGTCTATATTTGTTGGTGATAAATGTAACTAATGTATATAAAAAAAAATACAAGAATGAAAGAAAAATATTTTTGAAATTTGAATTTAGTGATGGTTGTGATTGGAGAATCATTCTGAAATAAAGTCTAGTATTTTTTTAGTGAAATGAATACCTAATTTATAAGAATATGTGCAGGCAAAAAATATTGCATAGCTAGACACAGTGGTTGTCAAGCAACATTGTTTCTATGCAATCATTAATCGGTGTAGTATTAGTAGTAAAATGGAATTTTATTTTCTATTATTCTGTGTAAACATAGGCCCAAAAAGAATATAAGGGCTCACTTATATTCTTAAGCAAGTACATAATGTGTTCATGGAACATTTTATTGCATTTTCTCAAATTTGTAACTACTTTAATATACCAAAAGAAATTGTATGAATGTCCTATAGGTATTGTGTAAATGTATTTTTTTTATTCTCATCGTAAATAGTTGTGATATAAAATGTTTTACACTTTGGTGCTAGTCAATCAAACTCTGTTGTATTTTAACAGTTATTACTCTGCATTATTATCTCTACTGTCGCACTTGCAAAAAATGCATAATGTACCTACTATGTTTTATTGCGTATTTGAGTTTTACTTATGGGGTTGTTACAGGAACACCCTAGAAATAATCAAAGGCCACCTGCTCTACTCACCCTACAAAGTAAAAAATAATTTTCAAGAGGTCAATGTATGTTTCTTGTTTCTAGGTTTTGACCACGAACAAAAGTTACTCTTATAGGGTGTGTAGAAACATTGGCCTTTGGCTTCCTATGGTATTTAAATGAGTAAAACGAGCTCTACAACTTTCTTAAAGTGACCTTTTTAATATTTATTTTATTAAAAACCCGATTTTTATCAATAGCTAGAGCTATATCTCAGTTTCGGAGATACAGTCGAAATGAGAAAAACATAAATATTAATGCGTTTTTCGTAAGAGCGGCAGATCAGTTTTAGATCTTTTTGTTATAGTGTTAACCATCAACTTGTATAATTAATGGCTTTATGAATTCCCTTGCCAAATAAGCCCATTATTGAAATTTATTACATACCGTAACTTCTTAATTATAATATTATGCAATGTAAGAATTAGCTGCCTACCTGTCTAATCTGAAATACCAATGTGTTACCATGGTTTGTGCCATTATGTAATTAGGGAACATGCTCTTTATGTATTTACTATGTATTTAAGATATACCTATTTTCAATTGGAAGACGCTATCTTTTACGAAAAAGACAACGGCGTCTTCATCCTATTTTTCCTGTCATATAGTTATTGATTCTAAAATGATTTGTTATTCAAGTATTTTATTAAATGGCAATGTGCATGTACTTTGTGTTTAATTAGTGAGAAAAATCAACTTTAACACTTCACGCCTGTCTCCCAGAGGGGGTAAGCAGAGACTGCAGAAAAATCTATTTGACGTATAACGATTATTTTACTATATTGACATTAAAATGAGCATCATCATCATCAGCCCAAATTGCAATGAGCATACTTTCTAGTGCCTCTTAACAGCCGGCTTACCCACTAGCACTGCCTTCACCGACGTAGGTAATCGAGGTCGTTATGATTAGCTACCTTGGGTATTGTGGTTATGTGCTAATCAGTTGCTTATTGCTTCTGTCTATAGCTAGATTTTTTGAGTGTATCACATCCAACTATTTACATTTTCCATTATTATTACCATTGTTACACCTAGCAATTTGCAATAGAAAATGGAAAAAGTGGGATACACCGGATTTTTTCTACATTAACATCGGTCGCTTCGGATTAGAGATTTCATTATAATATAATAGAACACCGTGTATGTCATTGTGCGTATTCGTTCATGTGTCATTTCGCGTATAAGCACATGTCGATATGCGTAGACGCCATGAGTCATTGTGCGTCAGAGCCGAAAAAAATAACCTTGTCTAATGACATTCGTAGGAATTACAACGTTAGAGGGTGGCTGGCCGTACGCGCGAACAGGAGAACTGCACGCAAAGTATCTAGCATCTAGCTCTCGTATTCACAGCGATATGAGAGAGCAATCATAAGATAGTGCTTTGGGCTCCGACCAACTCGTTGAAGGTAGGTACCTACTTGATGACTGCCAATTGGTTGATAGGTAAACCACATTCATCCATCTAGGTTTCGGGTGCAGCCACAAGATCCCGTCGTAAACTTAATGCACCTGAGCTAATTCACCTAAGTGCATTAAATATACTTTTAGTAAACTTTAATTACCCGTTTCGGTATTCATGAAACAAAAGAAGTTTATTTACAACTGAAAGTAAACTTTATTCACCTCTGTACCTAGCTAAGTGGTTCTAGCGACTATTTCTAGAAAATGTCCCATTGTTATCCATTCAATAGTTTTAATTGGGCCTCACAAATAATTTTATCATTGCTCTCGAAACTGTATCTTCGCTTTATACTGGTTCGTTTGGAGTCAGCGTTTTTTTTAAAGCTGCCACCAGCTCTAGGAGGTTCTTATTCAACTTTTTATTTTCATGCTTAGAGTAGTGTGGTAACTTACAGCGAAGTTATTGGTTCGGTGTCGTTCTCCGAACACAGACCATTTTTCAATAGTCTCTCTATTTAACCAATATTTTTTTAAATATACTATAAAGGGTGAAAGACGCTGACAGACTTTAAATTCATTCTCAATGTATTCCCACCCTGCATCAATTTGGTCACTTGGCAATAATGCTAATGGTTTTAAGGTGAATAAAGTTTACTCAATAGTTAATTTTATTCCGCAAGGTGAATATTTTTTTTAATAGTAAACCTGTAATCACCTGAGTGCATTAAGCACTCAGCCCCCCTAGCACAGCGCTCCAAGAAATAAGTGACAAGACATATAACGAGCTGCGATTTGTTGAAACTAGCTGAGTCACACAAAGCGTGACATAACAGCCAATCAGAGCGCGTATTTGTTCTATGTCATGTCTTTCTTGTGGCGCGTGCTAGGCCTGCAGGTGATTAAAGTTTACTAAAAGTATATTTAATGCACATAGGTCAATTAGCTCAGGTGCATTCAGTTTACGACAAGCAAAAGAAAAATCAACTACCTATGTACAGACGTAAAGACGAACCACGAACTCCCAGGTAGTCAATAGTTAATCGGAAAACGTCCAACCAAACTCAAAATTACTGTTAACATAGAATCGGTGGCGTCTACAGTCAAATGTTAGGATGATGTGCCTCCCTTTGATAGGTATTGCTCATGTTTCAAGGCGTGATGTATGTCATTGGAACGCCGTACAGATTGTGATGGACGTTATAACAAAAAGTTTAACTGATAGATCTGGTATTACATTCCCACTGCACTACTCGAGTGTGCGTTTGCACCGACTAATGAAAAAATTAAATTAAATTCAGTAATTAACATTTATTTCAGTAAGTATAAAAATAATTTGAGTGTATCTTTGGTTGTGACAGATAGAAATAATAATGGTTTATTAGAATTTATTTACAAAGCAGTTCCAAATCAAATCTCACACCAAAGTGGCAAAGACAAACTCTATGACTAGAGGATATATGTACAAACATATTATTACATGCTTAATATATGTATATAGGTACCCACTATATAAATCTTCATAAGATACAGTCGCATACAGGAGTGTAAGGCAATCTGTAGGTAGGTATTAGGGTATCTTCAAAACCTTCAGGATAGGCTAGTAATTACATAATCAAGTAAAAAGTGCAACACTACTAGAATGATGGCAGTCTCGCTTATATAATGAAAGTGTGCTCCATCGTAGAGCACATCGCTGCTCAACATCAGGCAGGATGGTGGTCAAACGCTTGTTCATAGTGATAAAAAAAATGTGTACCATGCAAGATGACATTAATGTGAATTTCCACTAGACAACAGTATAGAAAACACATAGGTACATCGGCCAAGAATTTGGTCTACAACCCTAAGGTTGAAAGTCATATGAATATCATGAGAAATACCGTTATTTTTTACTTGACATAAAATAACAACCTATACCTTATTGATGTTTTAGTGACACAGGAAGTCCCATCAAAATTGATAGACCATTTTCTTGGCCGAGCTTACCTCCTAGATAATTAAATCTATACGTAGAATTCTAGGATGTCATAGTACAATTTTTGCTGTAAAGGATTTCAAGTAAAAATGAATTAATCAGTATTTAAAAAACAACGAAATTAAGTACCAAAGCCATAACTGAAAGATTTACCCAGTTACGGCTATGTGTACATTTTATCTTATGGCTAGACAACGCGACATTTTCACAACCTGCAATATCGTTTCCAGACCTTACAAATCGTCCAAAAAACATTTTTTTAAATAAAAATAAACATTTATTAAATAAATTTGTGATGAATTTTCTTAAAAAAAAATCAACAATAGAGCGAGTCCGAAGACAGAACAAAGTAGTTGCATCCCTTTCGTTTTCGACTATCTTTGACAGATAGATTTTTTTAGAAAACTCCTCATTAGTGAGTGAGCCTTTTGTAAAAAAAATGTTACAATATTACACATTACCTATTTTTTCAGTAGTCACAAAGCTCGTACTTTTTCAGTATTTGCAGGTCTCGATAATGTCATCTTATATAACTGTCCAATACAAATTACGTAACTAAGAAACTAATTTACCAACTATGTAGAATATACAAATACGTACTTACAATATAGGTACAATTTTTTGTAAAAAAACTAAGTACAGTTGTAGACACAAATTAAGGTACTAAACACCAACAAATGTTTTTGTAAAACAATTAATTACAATAAGTTGCAGTTTAATAGGTTCTAGAATATACTGAATAGCATGTCATTTTCTTAGGTAAAAATACACTGCATGTATTTTAATCCCAAAGCGGGGTAGACAGAGGCACACAATATGATACTTTGGTGGAGAATTAGAAATTAGGGTATAGACTACAACCTAATGTTCCACATTTTACATCAAAACTCTTTTGGTAACCCGATAAAGTCGGTAACGGGCCAAACCGATGATTGGCTCATTTGTAATTGGCTGTCCTTAGGTCACGGACGCTCGTCATGGGCCGACGAGCTCCGTTATGCTTGAACTAGGATATGTATTGCCATAACAAGTTTCGCAGTCATCAGCGGTGTCTAATGATTTATAATCGATGGTCATTTGATACAAGAACCGGAAGAACCAGCAGCCCTAGCACGCGCTTCAAGAAAGACGCGACATACAACGCGCTGTGATGTCGGCTTGTATGGTCTTATATTTAATTGGCTGTTATGTCACAATTCGTGTGACTTAGCATGTTTCAACAAATCGCAGAGTGTTATATGTGTTGTAATTTAAATTCTTGAGCGCCCTCACCTCTCTCTTACCTCTTTAATGAATTGATATCTCAGGCTCGTTACAGACAAACTGCAAGTTATAAACGCCAGAGGCTACTTCAGCCGTCAACACGTCGGCGGTAGCATTCAATACGTCGCCGCCATAACTTGCAGTTAGTCTATTACGGGCCATAGTTTCTAATCTTATCCATAGCAATTTGTCTTTTTTAAGTTACAGATCTGTAAAATATTTGTGATGACGTAGTGGTTAAATCTCTTAGACGTCTATGTACCTACTATAAAACTATCTACGTATCTAAATAGCGTACTTGGTGTGTGGCTAGCATTTCTTACCGTTAAAACACTCTTTGCTTGAATTTGAAATCTCCCCGCTCGTTATAAAGGCTAAAACTTATAAATGTAATATACCATCGGGCGATTAAAAGGTTTAGTGTTACAGTAAGCAAGCGCAGCTCGCTAACTGTTTGTATCACGTAATGTAAT
This sequence comes from Conopomorpha cramerella, assembly GCA_012932125.1. Taxonomy (NCBI): domain Eukaryota; kingdom Metazoa; phylum Arthropoda; class Insecta; order Lepidoptera; family Gracillariidae; genus Conopomorpha; species Conopomorpha cramerella. Next base: position 16,397 of record SJJU01070327.1, read on the forward strand.
CATCCTTCAGTGGTTGCCGAAGTATTTCTCATAGTATCTCGAACTCTTCATCCGAATCGTCGAACTGTCGATCATCGTCCTCGATTTCTGCAATTTTGTAAAGAAATGTTAGCCAATATGGACAAACTGTTTTAATGGGCAAATTAGCTGGGGCTTACTTTTGTTTCTTGTTCGACATACTCCGTAAAGAACCCGAATACAATCTACGTGCGCATTCTCTTACAGCAATAAATAGTGACCAAGTTTAGTGGCGAGAAAGCTTATTATCAAGGGTCACGTAATTCTCGGCCTACCTAAACAGTGGGCCGACTTGAGAGGTACGGTACTCCTGCATTCGCTGGCGCTCGCGGACGGCAGTCGAACTGTTTCTGCCTTGCAGTGTCTGATCAAAATAACTAGGATTCGTCACCAATATGCAGAGATGACGACTTTAAGATCAAGACTTTCAATATTTTTACCCAAACCCATGCGACCAACGCGACGCGCAACGCGTCGCCGTCCCTCAAGGTTGCCAGGCCTAATACCAGATCTACATTCTCGAGTTAGACATGCTACTTTGTGACAAGCTTTTGCAGCGTATCAAATATCACATAACTTGGTGTCGTAAGAAGAACAATAATATTAGGGGAATTACTGCAAAAGCATGCCACTAACTGGCATGTGTATCAGTAATAGATGGAGCAGATTGCAGTAGCGCGCAGTGAAGTGGTGGACTGACCGGTGAGCAGCGCGGAGGCGGCGAGCGAGGAGTCGGGCGGCCCCCAGTGCGGCGGCCGCGCGGAGCACGCCTCGAACAGCGGCTGCGGCTCGCCCGACAGCCGCGTCTCCACCAGCGCGCACAGCTCCGCGAAGTCCGCGCGCGTGCGGCACAGGAAACACTGGCAGAGGCAACATTTGTATTTTAAATACGCACAATAACATCATCACATGTGAGTCAAATATGTGAGCTGCAACGCAAGTTAGGTAAGGTAGGATATTCGCAAGTCACCATTTGATAACCAATGTAATAGGTGATGAGTGAGCTTCTCGCTGTACCTATCAGAATTTAACGTATTAGATTTTAAATTTTTGATTTGATTTAACTTATCTTAAAGTTAACCTATCAATTTAAGTTAAAATTAATTTTACCACTGGTAATTTTAAGTGCAATCAATTTGACAACACAACCAAAACTAATCAACGATGTGATATTTCAATAGCGGTAATAACAGAGAAAGTCATTGTCTGTCTGAAAATACGACTCAATATCGTAATATTACTAGTATTAAGATATTACTTTCTTCTTTTAAAGGCGAATTATTTAATTCCATAAAATTTTACCATTACAACTAACACGACAGCGATTTCATACGTATAGACGTAGATGGCGCTGTGTACGCTCGAGTCATATGAACCAATTAAAGTGAGGCAAGCTTTTCTTTTCCTCACCAATATTGTAGGCACTGGGTCTTTTGGCATGTTAGCTATAACATATATTACGTTTCCTAGTGATAAAGTCTATTCTTTTTTATTTTCCCATACTAAATACAACTATAAACTAGTTTCATAATAATTCATTTGATATGCTATAAAGTACTAAGTTACAATGTGAATGTGTAGTGATGGATAAATAAATAAATAAGACAAGATATAAACTAAAATAAAACATGCATTCAACATGCTAATAATAGTTACTAAATACATACCACAGCTACTGAAGGATCCATCGCTAGTATAGGTATCCGCGATGCATATTTACAGTGATACGAGCAGTCCATCTCTTTCTGTTCGTCTGTCACTTTATTCTGAAAAGGAATGTAAATATATACATTAGGTACTACTTTCCTTTGGAAACCCAAGTACTATGATAATTAGATATCGTTAAAAAAGAGGGTTTCATTTAAATGTCTGGTGATCATATTGTATTTACATTGTGAGCAAATCTTCTGAGTAGATGACCTCTGATATGAACATAAGCAATAATGTTTATCTTTCTGATTCAAAACAGATACAATTGTTTTAACAGATAAAATACCTATGGAAATTTTATTGAATTATTATACTAATAAGTAAGTATGTACAAGTCTTAATGCATTTGGCCAACCCTGTGTCACTTTCATAATGATCATGATGATCATAATCAGCCCATCAGATCAGATCTGATCATCCATACCAGGTGGATTTACCATTTACGCGAACCAAACGGTTTGCGTATACTTTCGGAGTCTGTGTTTCCTGCGCAGTACGCTCTGAAGGTCTTCAAGTCGCGGGTGAATAGGTACCTAATGAACAAGTGTGGTCCATCGGAGACCACATCGCTGCTTAACATCAGGCAGGATGGGGGTCAAACGCTTGTTCATAGTGATAAAAAAAGCCCATAATCGTCCACTACTTCCCAGTTGCACACTACTGTAATTTGTTTTTGACTTCTCACATCCAGCTTCTCCCAACCATTAAATCATAAGTCCACCTTGTCTGAAGGTGTTTTTAATGCAATTATAAATATAAAATACTAGCGACCCGCCCCGGCTTTGCACGGGTGCAATGGCGATACAATACAAAATGTATTTATATATTTTTTTAAATGTAAAATATTTAAAGCAAAATGTAATAAGACAATATAAAAAGTAAAATGGCCGCATTTCTCCGACATTTCATTCCCGTTCAACCCGTTCCCGTTGGAATTTCGGGATAAAAATGCAGCCTATGTTCATTTGGAAAAAGGTAGCTTTCTTTTAGTTTAAGAATCATGAAAATCTGTTCAGTAGTTTCGGAGCCTATTCAATACAAACAAACAAACAAATCTTTCCTCTTTATAATATTAGTATAGAAGTATAGATATTATTAATGTTATTTCATTAATAATATATTTTCTATGGTGTAACATACAGGCATGTGTATATTATGTAATGCAATGGCATACTGATGCATTTATTATAGAAAATGCCGTTCTACAAAGTTTAGCCTGATTCAATTCAATAAATTGATCATGTATGTAAGTATCTATTCTTACCTCTACTGGCCCGGATTTCTGTGTGGTGTGTGGGTCCAGATAAATAACTTCATCACCAACACATCCTATGAGGTATAACGCCTGGTTAGGTTTGCCCCCAATCACGCCTATGGATTGGGGCGACTGAAAGCATAGCTGGGGAAAAAATAAAAACTGTACATTTATTGTTGTTACCTAAATGGCCTAATTTCAGATTTATTTCGGGACTTTTATTTTAATTTCTAAAGAGTAGATTAATCTGTAGGACAATAACAAAAATGAGTTTGAAATCTCAGGTGTTAAATGTATAGATATAAATAGCCAATTTAAAAAAATATTTTACTATTAGAAAGCTGCATAATTTTTAATTGTAATGGACTAGCATTAATCCCGGGACAGACAGAGAAACAGAATAAATACAGCATTAGCATACATACCAAAGTAATAGAGATAGATACTTTGTTAAATAATTAGATTGATGATAAATGCCACTTGAGTCAGTTTGACCTTTGGTGTTGACCTTAAGTTAGATAATAATTAGAAATTATGTTGGTTTATTATCAAAGTATAAACAAATAGCTAATTCTGATTAGAAAGTGGAGATTTTCAGCATTGCAACTGTATTTTAAATTATAATGTTTATAAATATTACAAAAAAATATACTTCACACCTCTTAATATTCCAAAGTGGGGTAGACAGAGGCACTTGCTAAGCAAATGCCCACAGTTCACCATGAATATTTAACTCAATGTGGCAGAGGGTGAATCCATTCACATGGTTTCAGTTTTCCTTCAGCATATAAATGTTGCGTTGTATGTTAAAAAGGATAAAAGTAATAGTCCAGTCAGAAACCACACTATGCAAGATATTAACAAGAAACAGTCAAAGTTTGCTTCATAAATCTTGCCTTAAATGTTTGAAATAAATGAGCAAATTACCTTAAGTCCATTGACGTAAACTGGGTTAATCTCACTAAGACCCAGTCTCAAAGGCACAATGAGCAGCAGTGGCATCCAGTCCGTTACCAATGGAAGATCACTTGTACTGTCTCCACCATCGTTTCTTATCTCACATTGTTGTACTGGATATAAATAAATTCAATTGGGACATAATATGTACAGTTAATAAAAAATAATACCTGTTTCCCATGGTCATTGCATGTTGCAAATGCATAAGTGTGTGTGTTGGACTGATTTTGCAAATTCTCTTTTTATTGGGTTTCAATCCCTATTTCACTGCATCTCAGGGATGCTTAGCTGTAAACACTTTTAGCTAATTCTTTATGGTGAATTTGTTATTGTCAAGAGATTAAACCGAAATCAATATTCACAAGCTACATACAGGCTAGTGTTCCATAATATTGCAGAAAAAGGTCAAGTACTGCTTGAAGCAATAAACTGCAGCAGCTTATCATATTAGATAAATTATGTATGTACTATGTATAATGTTTATACTTACAAATATCTTCTTTGACAACTGTGTTGTCCAGAGCAACATGTATGGTTATGGAACTCCATTTGTCAAACACAACCAGTTTTCTAAAAAAAAAACATTTTGCATGATATTTGACGAGGAAGTTTTTTTAAAAAAAAAAAAAAAAGAGTGAGACCGATAACAACTATCATAGAATAAAGTAGTTGCATCTCTTTGGTTTTCAACTATCTATGAATAATACATTTTTTGACATGACAATGTTTAATAACTCAATACTATGGGCTGTATGCATGAAAAAGTTGACATCTTGTCCCATTCCACAAGCAAGTGTACTATGCAATGTTTGATGTTGTCACATTAAACTACCATTTGTAAACCGAGTTTACAACCATTTTTTTTTAGAAAACTCCTCATTAAAAATTCAAACAGTAATAAAATAATTTCATGTGCAATTTCTTATACTACTCTCTTATATCCTGCCCCATCAAATTAACTATAAATAAAAAAGCCCCTCAAACAGTAAATTATTATTTAACATTCTTGGGAACATAATGCACTTAACATTATAAAAGTAAAACTTATGCATCATCAAATCTTATTTATCTAGAAAAGATTCTCCAAACCAAGAAATTGTAATGTATCAACTGACTTATATATTATTTTTAAGTAATTAAAACTTACTTCAGAACTTGAGCAATAGTATTTGGTCCAAACCACTGCCCCACATCTTTTCCTTCACATGCACCCATCAATGCTACTTGGTGTATGGAATAAGGAGCCTGCTTTCTCTCTTCAAAACGCTGAACAATTTTCAAGTATGTGGGGTCTCTGCAAAACATCAGACATTACACATTATAATATTAACAACACTCCCTCCTCAGTAAAGTATGTGAACTAGAAAAAGCATCAAGTAGTCTTAGGACAATAAAAACAACAATATTACACAGACATTAATAAATTACCTGGTCTCTGGTGTCCAAAACCAGTCTGAAGATAAGTGTATCCTAATAAGGGCAACCCCCAGGACCATTTGACCGCAGCGAAGCATGCATCCCCATCCTTTGTCTGAAGTAAGGCCTTCATCTCCAATGGGCACAAATCCCTTACGGTAAGTGCACCAGATAATTGAAGTAATATCCCGTCTTATACGATCCAGATCTGGAAATATTATGTGCATGAAATTAATACAAGTTGGGAAATAGTATAACAAAACAAAAAATATCGTGAAATCAGATAATTAACATACAGCTACGTTGGACACGTCAATATAAGATAATTACCTTGTATAGCACTATATTTCTTCCCCAAAACCCATACACCTTCCTTTGTTTGTGGAATATCATCAGGCTCTAAATTAATAGCGTCTGAGTTTAAGTAACAGATATCAAACATCGCGTCCATTATGTCGCATAATATTTCTTCGCCGATTCAAATACCACTTGGTTTCTTTCTAATGTAAGGAATCGTGTAGAAAATGTATTGTAAATATTGAAAATTCTAAAAACAACACGGAAAACGACTGAATGAAATGACCACGATAAGCACAAATTATCAATAAAACTGTCAGTCTTCAATTCAGTTCCAATCACCGTGGAATCGCTAAGCCTTATTGCTTTAAAGCCAACAAATTAATTTAAAAATGATTCAAGAGATTCTACGCTTTTACAGATACTATAGTTTATGTGCCCACTATACTTTTACTTTACTATGATGTTTACAGACGAAATCTAAATATAAGCAATACTTAATAAATGATTGAGTATGTTAACTACGGGTAAAACTAAAGGGAACTACCCTACGGTAATGCATGCATTATAAAAAATAAATCTAGGTTGACATCAGCATCAGTGTGAATATAATGACTGACGTTTTTGACTTGTTTTCTTCTCGCTGTCTGGCTCACTGGCTCTCGCTCGTTTGTCTGGCGCTGGTTGCAAAGTAATATAACTGGCAGTGTAGTGTAGGTTTAAATAGTGTTCTTTTTCAGTTTTGTTACAATTTAAACACAGTATAATTATATTATTATTGTTTCAGTGAACAATCGATAAAGCTTAAATATGGAAACTAGCATTTTAGACTATGTTGCACATGAATGCATGGACCTCAAAGAATCACTGCTAACAGTTAATGTACCTGCAGAACGCGAAGCTATGATAATAAATCATATAAAGAAAGTATGGAACTCTATGACGCCGGTAGAAGACTTTAAAAGAAGTTAGTATTTCAACATCTGAACTATTCATGTTGTTTTCAGTGATTAGAATATTTTAACTGAACCATCATTAAACAATTATTTACTTACAGATTTAGAATGGGTGAACGTATCTGAGCCTGTGTCTCTGGCATATCATTGTGTGGACAAAGTGGTTGTTCTAGATTTTTGGACATACTGCTGTATAAATTGTTACCATGTCCTTCCAGATTTAGATTATTTGGAGAAAAAATACAGTGTCAAGGATGGACTTGTTGTGGTAAGAATAAATTTCATACAATGACAAACATTTTACCTACTTACTGGTATTTAATAATTATTATTGTTTGAAGAAAAACAGTTAGATAGTTCACCACATGTTGTATGATTCCACCATTATTGTATTAGTTTCAAAACTTACTCCCTTGACAGATAGTTGTCTAAAGTATTGTTTATATTATTAAAAACAACTTTCAGATTGGTGTCCACAGTGCAAAGTTCGCAAATGAGAAAGACTCTGGGAATATTTACCATGCTGTCCAGAGATATGGTATTCATCACCCAGTAGTTAATGATGGAGAAAGTAGCAGCTGGGAGGCACTCGGAATACATTGTTGGCCAACACTTCTTGTTTTAGGTTACTATACTTTATATATGATGGCAAACAAGCCGGGAAAAAAAAATTATAATTAAATTAAAATCTATTTTCTATGATGATAAAGAAAATCTCATTGTTGCCACTGTAAAAGTAAACTTGATGATCCAAACAAAGTTTCTAAGAGTACATTATATAATTGAAATTTTATAATGTTTTCAACATTATATAATTCTTTCCATAATCCTGATTTCTGTAGAAAATAATGAAACAAATTGACAGCAGAATATAATTCTTGTTGTTATGAGATCTTGCATACCTCAATAAATCGTCTATTAAGTTCCTGCCCTGTAATTTTGTGTGGTGTACCTACACTGACCAGACCCATTTCTTGCAGTAGGTTGGGATTATTCTATTGTAGATACAGGTTTGTACAAATCTTTGTCCTCTAAACCTGTGTACCTACTACAGATTTAGATCCTCTAAACCTGTACCTACTACAGATTTAGAGGACAAAGATTTTTTTATTTTGGGTATTTTCCATAGGGACTTGAAATTTACTTGCTTATTAGTAGCAGGTAAAAGTTAACAAGCCATAGGACCATGTTTTATTATAAAAAGAACAACTACTTGGCTACTTGCTATCCTACCACCATCTGTGGACACTTCTAGTTCCATAATTGTTAAGTCATTGAACATACATACATTTCACTCCTGTTTCTCAGAGGGCTAGGCAGAGACAGATCAGATCTCCATTTGTCACAGTCCTGACATACTTTCGTTTCATCTATGTTCATACATCTTTTTATACATGACCTCCAGTTTCAAGTACTTTTCATGCCGCATGCCCTTTTCAAGCTTAAGGTAGGTGCCAGTAAAGTGCACTGTTAACCTTATTACCCTCTCTGAATCATCTTTCAATATCTTTGTCAAACTTTCCATAACTTGTAAATAGAGATCCCAAATATACAAACTCATCCACTTGTTCAACTTTCTCACCATTGTAAGTTTCTGAATACTCACAAACTGTCCTTTCATTATTTTCAACCACTTGTCATTGTACTTTAACATAAGTAAATTGTACAGTGCATTGCATGCTGCCTACAAGATTTAAATAAAGTTATATTTGTCCTCAGGCCCCGGTAATAAACCAATATTCGTGTTCACTGGGGAAGGTCACCGTGCTGAGCTGGTTGAAGCTGTGGATGCTGCGCTCAAGTTCTTTGACTCGCGCCTCTCCACTGCACCCCTTCCTATGGAGCCCGCGAAGTACATTAAGACAACAAATGACAGTTTATTGCACTATCCCAGTAAGGTATATGTTTTTTTATTTCACATGCAAGTGTATTTTATTATCTTATCCATAATCTCCATTTACGCCTTTTACACTCGCGTTGTTCTAAGACGGACAATTTGTGGTTTCCTTGTTTCCCCGTAGCTATGTGCTAAAATGTGCAATTAATTAGCATAAATGGACTTGTCACCTGTGATATGTCACTTCTTAGGACTACGCGATTAAACCTAGAATTTAACGTGCCTCTCAACCCAATTATCAAGCAAAATTGACCCTAAAGACATGATACTTGGAATTAAAAACGTCTGTCCATTTACACATTCCATCAGGTATCAGTGAATCCCTTTTACCGTGGGCGATCGGACGAAGTGCTGCTCGCCATCTCGGACACCGGCAACCACCGCATCGTGCTGACGGACTGCACGGGCGCCGTGCTCAGCACCGTCGGCGGGAAACCCGGCTTCAAGGACGGCAGTGAGTTATACGAGTATATTATTGAATAAAAAAAATATACACTTCACGCCTTTTGATCCTAAAGCGGGTTAGGCAGGGGCACTTGCTTAAGCAAATGCCCACGATTCACCAAGCGTATTTAACCCAACGTGACAGGGGGTGAGCTCATCGCAATAATAGGGTTCATACATCTTGTAGTGTGCGGGTTTCATCACGATG
>SJJU01070328.1:0-12575 GCA_012932125.1 Conopomorpha cramerella
TAAAAGAAAGTCGTGTTAGTTACTCCATTTATTACTCAAGAACGGCTGAACCGATTTGGTTGAAAATTGGTGAGGATGTAGCTTAGAACCGGGAGACGGACATAGGATACTTTTTACGCCGATCCTGTTGGTCGCGTCGCTATATAGAGGGCGTTATAGTTTGTATGAAGAACTGAAATTACGCGAATGAAATCGCGGGGCGTCCACTAGTCTATATATATAAAAGAAAGTTGTGTTAGTTCCTCCGCTTATAGATCAACAACGGGTGAGCCGATTCGGCTGAAAATTATTGAAGCGGTGATTTACAACCAGGAGACGGACATAGGATACTTTTCAAACCGATCCTGTGGGACGCGATGCTATATAGTGGATGTTGCATTTTGCATAAATTACTGAAACTGCGCGAATGAAATCGCGGGGCGTCCGCTAGTATATTATAAAGAAAATATGCATGTTATACATTATAATATGTGAATCATTCAAAGTCTAACGTCGATCGTAGTCAACGTTAGAATCATCAAGAGTCAGTCTCATTAAAACGTGAGAGTAGAACAATCAGCATTGGCATGTGATGGATGGATCAAAATGGCTAATTACGCGGGATCAAATACTACTTTTCTCCTTAACTCTCACTTTCACTACTCTAGTTTTCATCACAAGCACAATATTACACTAATTCCATTTTTTTAAATAAGAAACAAAGAAGCATCGTTTGTATCTCAGCACTAGCTTTTGCCCGCGACTTCGTCCGCGTAGCATATATTTTATAAAGAGAGTCTCTAGAGATCTTTGTGTATTAGAGTAAAAGTTTAAAAAATGCTTATTTTTACGACTTTCTGTAATTCAGTTCGACGACTTGTAATCGTGAGATCGCGAGTTCGACTCGACGTGTACCAATGGGGAATTTTCAAACTCCAAAAATTGCTTATCTAGATGTCGCTAGTAGGTGTTCTGTCAGTTGTATTTTAGTACAGTTTTTTAATAATTGGGTAAGTCATTAAAACTTCAGACTTCTTTGTAACATGTAAACAAACGATAAAGAAATTAACTGTCACCTTCAATACTGACTGCTTGAAGTTAGTCATTTCCTTGACTTTTATCCCCCTATTACAGCTAGCGCCATCTGTCATTACTAAGAGAAACAAGGGCATTTAATTAATTAGTAAATCTCGATTTTGCTAGTTTTGTAAATACGCGGTTTTAAACACTGTTAGTTCCGCGGTTTCAGAAAATCACCGACGGTTTGTTCAGTTGAGGACTGTCACATTTTTAAATCTAATATATAAATTGTCCATGTCACAATCTTAGTTACCGTACTCCTTCGAAACGACTTTTATATGCGTATTCAGTAGGTCTGAGAATCGGCTACTATCTATTTTTTATGCATCTATCAGTTGTGTTTCTCCTAATGCACTGGGTACAAAGGCAACTTATTATGTCAAAACAAATGTTTGCCAGGACAGCTAGTATAACATATATTATACGGTCCGCTCACTGATATCTGTATCAACTAAGCCCATTCAGTGTTCGAACCTCAGACTACCTTTGTATTATTATTCTGAGGTTCCAACTTTGTGTATACCGACTTATAATCCCACTGCTAATGAAATTTCTGTCATGAATACCATGGCTAGATACAGTCCAAGGATGCTTTTCTTATCATTTATCTAAATATATATAATATAAAATAATTAAATTTAAATGTATTTCAGACATGGGGCAATAGAGAAAAGAACCCCTTTTTTCAGTTCAGCTCCTCGATACTAGATGTCTCTGTCGCTATCAATCCGATGGCAAAAGAATTTTAAATTAACCGTCACAAATGTTCGTTACCTTCATTCTATACTCTATTGCCATTTATTCTTTTTTTTTTTCTATTGTTGTTTATTATTATTACAATTTCGCGCGCGTTTATGTTACTTGGTTGTGTTGACTTGTGTTGAGTTTATAGTTTTAATTTTAAAATTTTATTATAAATTAAGCATTTGACGATGTTTTCTAAAGCTCAAAGATTCAACGATGGTGAGTGTAACTTGTTTTTTGTTAATTATAACTTTATTACAAGGCGTCTTAGTTTTCTGGTATCGTATGGAATTGATGTAATAAAGTTAGCTCATAAAGGATAGCTGAGTTTCAGTACCTATGTAGTGTATTAATTTTTACTAATAATGCAATATTTCTTTCATGTGATCTGAAATTATTGTTTTTAATTCGCTATAATTATTTTAGCTAAATTGAAACAAAAGCTGTCGAAAGACCTAACTAAAAATGAAGTGGAGACACCAAAGGTTAAACCGAAAGCACCAGCTCCTGTTCCTGTGAAGAGTAAAGTTGCCGCTCCCAATTCTCTGAAAAAACCTTCTGACACACAATCACAATGTAGCTCTACTCGCAGCATCAAGTCGTTTGTGACGGTATGGGTCATTGTTTTCAATATCATGTTAATCTAACAGTCTTATTCTTAAAAAATATATAATAATCTTAATTGTGTATTTGCAGCCAAAACCAATAAAAAATGGATTGTCCAAGGGAAATAGCAGTAGCACAAAAAAACCTCTCAGTTGTACTAAACCAATACAACAAAAAGCCATTATTAATAAAGAAAATGAAGAAATAATAAAAAATCAGGAAGTGGAAATTAGGTGAGTGTAAACTTATAATTTACACACAACTTGGGTATATTATTTTCCCCCTATTACGCCAACACTGTGATCTGTTTTTGGTATTCTTCCCGCATTCAGCGTCTGCCAACTATCACTTGCTCAGTTGTATCATTATATTGTATTTTAAAAATTAATAGTATGCATCATCCAAAAATTAGGTTTTTAAAAACTCAAAATACTCATTTAATCAAAGCAAGTAGGGATTTGTTCCTGACACATTATGTTGATGTTTGATCATTAATTATTTTTGCCATCAAAATACTCATGTTTATTGTAAATATGGTATATAATAAGTTTATGATGTTTTTGTTAATGACCAGCCCCCCTAGCAAAGCGCACCAAGAAAGACATGACAAGACATACCAGGCACTGTGATTGGTTGAAACAAGCCGAGTTGCACGATCTGTGACATACCAGGCAATTACAGTGCATATTTATTGTATGTCATGTCTTGCTTGACGCGCTAGCTAGGGCTGCTGGACAGAGGAATGAATGCAAAAAAAGAAGTGCATGCCTTAAAATGTGATTCATCAAAATTTTAGTAATGTAGCGTAAAAACAATGTTTTTTTTTGTTAATCTATCTAACATTGTATGTTAATAATTTCCAGGAATAAAGATTCAACAATAAATGAATATGCACAACAGATTGAGGATTTGAAGCAAACAATTGCCAATCTACAAAAGCAAGTTGAACCTGAGACTACAAATAAATGTGATATTTTACAAAAACAGTTTTCTGAAATAAGTATCAATGAAAATATTGTACATGATAATGAGAGTTCAAGATTGGTTGAGGAATTAAAGACAATAATTCACTCACTTGAGGAACAGTGTAGTCATCTTGAACATGAAGTTAGCAGTAAACAAGTGGAGTTATCATCTCTTGAAGATATCATTTGCATAAGGGACAGTTTGTGCAAAGACTTGCAAAATAAACTTACATCAATGGAGACCATTTTGGAAGAAACTAAACAAAGACTGGAGATGGTGAAGGGCCACCACTCACTTGCATTAGAGGCTAATGAAAGTATAAGAAGAGAATATAAAGCTGAATTAGAAACTATGAAGATAAAATTTGAAGATGAAAAACAGGCTATTGTGAGCCGAGCAAAAACCGATCAAGAGGCACTGAAATCAAAATATTCCGCACAACTAGTCATGCTACAAGAACAACTGACCAAAGAAAAGGATGACATTGTGATGGAACTGCACAAACAAATTGAATTGAAGGAAAAGGAAATGAAAGCCAAACTTGATCAAATCAACGAAGCAACAAATGAAAAGTTAAAATTATGTGAAATACAATTTGAGGAGCGTTTCACAAGTCTACAAGAACACTGGTCCCTTCAAGAGGAGAAAGTTCAGTATATGGAAAAAGAGGCTAATGATTTAAAATATTCTTTAAGTATTTCGGAGGAAAGGAATTTATCTTTACAACGGGAACTGATTGCATTGAAGGAGAGCAATGGTGTAAAAGATAATCTGGAAAGAGAAATTGACACTTTGAAGGAAGAGTCGAAGAAGAAATACATAGAATTTGAAAATGAAATAAATCGACTAACAGTAGAAGTTGATAAAGCAGAGAAAGAGAACAGCAAGTATGAGGTCTCCCTCAATGTTACTAGAGATATTGTCCATGTATTGACTGTACGATTGAGGGAATCAGACAATGAATTGGAATGTTTGGAGAAAAAAATGCAAGAGATGGAAGATTCCAAAACTGCCTTAGAAGCTGAAGTTGCCACTTACAAAAACAAACTCACAGCTTCTGCAATGGAATGTGATGAGTATAAAGAAGCTTTAGTAAACATTTTAAAATCAAAAGCGTCATTAGCCAAGGAGCATACGCGCATTATGGAGCATAATGTCTCTTTGATAGAATGTCTTCAAAATGTTGAAATGGAGGCTTATCGTGAACTTGGTTCCATAAAGAATGAACTTATTGAAGATGTGGAACTCATAAAGAAGGAATCTAAAACACAAATTGATATTCTCAAAGAGGAGGTAAGCTATTTAACTTTTGTCTTAAGATAATGATTTATTAGGTTCATTTTCATCATAAGCCCATATTTGTCCACTGCTGGACATTATTAGGTTCGGTTAATCATAATGAACATTAGGATTGGATTATCTTTATACATTTTTGTGGTAGTTTAATTAGTAGTATTGTCACGGAAGATTTTCCTTGTGTCTGGCAAATGAGTGTGTGCCTGTGGTCAGGTGGAGAAGAAGCGGATGCTGTGCGAGGTAGCGACGGAGCAGGCGGGGCAGGCGGCGGCGGCGGCCGAGCAGTCCCGCGCGCTGCTGGCGCACGCCGCACACGAGATATCTAGGCTCGAGGCTGAAAACCAGCGAGCTATACATCAGGTATAAGTACTTCCATTTTTATTAAAAACCATTCATGATAATTTCTTTCTAAACATCTTTTGAAATCAGAATTCATAGTTGAAACCTTACCAGGTTGAAACAAGCTGAGTTGATTAACGGCGCGATATTAACCAAATATAAGCATATAGCTTTACTTCGTTATTTGCTCGACGTTTCGCCACAGTTACATGTGCCGTGGTCAGGAGCTGACTTAAACTATGAATATAATGCCATTGCGCGTTTATTTAAAAAAAAAAAACATTTTTTTCTATGTAAAGACGAATTATTCATTCCAGAGACAAATTTGACAGTACTTAGTTACACAATTTTGTACTTGGCTGCAATCGAGTTAGAGAACAATTTCCGCAATAAATATCTGATAATTGTTTTGATGATTGTTACAGCAGAGACATACTATTACATTTCTAAACAGTATACTTGTTCTTAGAACGCAAATAACATTTAAAATTTCAATTAGTATGAGTAAAAACCAATATTTGAATTAAGTATTTACCTGCAGTACATCCCATTCCTGTGGCAAATCCTGAATAAAGTATAATATGTATTATTACGATTTTCCGAGTTATTGCGTGAAAAAGAAAGAAACTTTAATTTTGTTTATAACATTAGTAGGATGTTGAAATGTAATGTTATGCTCCGTAGATACAAGATCAACAGTCGCTGGTGGTGGAGCTGTCACTACTGCGCCAGGAGAATGAGGAGTTGGCAATGACCGTAGCTACGCAGTCGTCACTTATTGAAAAAATGAAGAAGGATAATGAACAAAAACAACTGAAACCAAAGTCTCCATCAGTCATGCGAAAAAGCCATAAAATTGGCAAAGAAAACACTCAAATAATCATCTCACCATTACGTGAACGCAATCACTAAATGATCTAAGTGATTTTTTTTTATTTATTTAATGATAAAAATAAAATCTTAGGTACTTTTACCTAATAAGATTTAGTAAATTCAAGTAAGATCAGGTTGTTACTTGTACTTGTTTGTATGTCTGCTATTGCATCATATTTTTATTATTTAACTGCGTACTATTTATTCTAAATTAATACCTTCTATGTATTTAAGTTTTAAAATATTTATTTAGTTTACACAGTACCCACACCAAAGAAATAGTTTCGTTCCTTGCTTCCGCCTTTACTGTGTAAGAGGTACCTTTTTATTGTATTACCTATTTATATCCTTTCTGCCTTTTATTGTTTTTACATTTGCTCCAAAGAAATGGGTCATTGTCACCAATGTTTTGTTTTATTCGTAATTATAACGAAGGATCACCTACCTGAACTTCACTAATTTCAAATTTTTTTTTTGTTAATTATACCTAAGTACAGTCGACCAAGAAAGTGTTTTATTAGTTTTGATGACACTCCCTGTGCCACTAAAACATCACCAAAATATAGTGATGTAATGATGTTAGATTGTGACACCCATATTATTGGTTGGTAGATAATATTCTTGTCCGACTGTACAGGTAGGCTTTAAAATGTTACGTTGTGATGAAATTATAACATGTACAAAACTACTACTACGCTTGTGTGCGCTTATTGTGTGCTAATTCCCAATAAATACGTACTGTTCGTATATCTAATGTTTTGTTATTTCTTTACCGCATAGTTATTTCAATTTGTCCCCCAAAGAAGTGGACCGAGTTTTTTTTTAACTATTTAGAGTATGGATTTGCTTCCAGGTTATGAAGAGTGTAAAAGGATCCCGAGCTTTGCCCCGAGCATGGAGATGAAAAAATTGTTTGCGTTTCCCCGCATTGTCGCCATTGTAAAAGTTGTTCATATTGATGAGCCCAACAACGTGTCTAAAACCATTGCTCAGGGTCCATTACACGCAGCTCATTTAATCGATCATGCTCTTAGCTATGTTCGATCGATATCTGTTCACCCACTCAAAAGTTTTGGGGGTTGAAAGTGGGGATGTAAAATTTAACTAGAATGAATGTGTTCAAGTGGGGTATCAAATGAAAGAACATGACACGTATATTTAGAATCTTTATTAAATGAAAATTGGATCATTTGTTCAAAAGTTAGAGGGTTGAAAGTGGGGAAAAAAGTCGACTAAAAAATATGTTTAAGTGACACCGAAGTGTATCACGAACATTTAAAATCGGGGGTTTTTTAAATTTGCAATTCTAATCTCTTAACCCTACGTCCTCAGTGAACAATTTGATACGATGCGGTCCGATGCGATGTCCGCACGAACGCAAGCTGTCAATTTCAAATCTTCGTAATCAATACAAGTGTCCTACGTCTTTCTGACTGACATTCGTACGAGTAGTTGCGTTGCGGAAATGTCAATTTGGCTCGCGATTTTCGGACGAATTTCGTACGAAACATCAAAACAAACAATTTCAATTTCGTTTTTTATTTTATTTACAATATAATCAAATGTAGACGGTAACATTCTTGCATATTCCTTGAATAGCAAATGGTAAATACTTTAAATATGAGTTTTCTGATAAAATAATTCGACGGAGCCTAGACATGTTTGTTGGAAAACGCAACTTCACGCGAAATGTCAAGTTCAGGCAGGACACTCCATCCGATTCGTACCGGATCGCAGTAAGTCCGCACCGCATCGTATTCGCAACGCATCGCATCAATTTGTTCACTGAGGACGTAGCGTTAGGGATTTTGTACAGATTGGGCTAAATACAACGAGAGCCGCATCGATTGTTGTTGGTAACTCAGTTTCTGTACTTGAACGGCGATAGAAATGCACATAGGTACTAATTAGTTCTACTATCCTTACTAATATTATAAATGCGAAAGTGACTCTGTCTGTCTGTCTGTCTGTTACGCTTTCCCGCTTAAACCTCTCAACCGATTTTAATGAAATTTGGCACAGACAATCTTTAGACCCTGAGATAGAACATAGGCTACTTTTTATTGCAAAATAGGGGTGGTAAGGGGTTGAAAAGGGGGATGGAAGTTTGTATGGGATTTCTTAATTTTAAAAGATAAAACCATGAAACTTTATATTTAAGCACTTGATAAGAAATAATAAAACATTTGTTCTAGCGTTTTTGAAATTTCGAACTGTGAGGGGATGAAATAAAGGTTGAAAGTTTGTATGAAGTTCGTAATTTTTGAAGATAAAAACATTACATTTTGTATTTAAGCACTAAATAAGATACAAAAATCGTTGTTTTAGCATTTTTACTTTTTTACCAGTGTGGGGGTGAAATAGGGGTTAAAAGTTTGTATGGGTGTTCGTCATTTTTAAGATAAAACCATGAGACTTGGTACGTAGGTCTCTTAGGATGTGCAGAGTTTTTCTACAAACGGAATTCCGAAATTCGAACGGAACGGAACTGATTCGGAACGGGAACTACGAAACCAAACTTTTTGTATACAAAATCTTAAGCACTGAACCTAGGAACATGATATTTAGAAGTTTTGGGTGTATCAAGTTAAAAAAAAATTGGCTTTGAAGTAAAAAATCCTTTTAACGAATACTCTGCATCACCGCCGCTGTCATTGGTCGTCGGTCGTCGTCGCGCACATTCGCCGAAGTGTGGCGGCCGGCAACGGCGCTGTCGTGTGGTGGGGGAGCGCACGAATCTACATAACTATGCCTACCAGAACGGGCAGATACGTGAGGGCAGACGACGTTGTCGGACGCATGCGATTAGAGAAATTTGCGCTACAAAGATTTAGGTACTTTTTTCGATCCAGTAAAATTATTTTATTGTTTCGTATTTTTTTATTAGTTAGGTCCTATAAATTAATTTTGTACATGCTTAACATTTCGGGATCTTTTAGTTCATAGTTAATAGTATTATTAGTTTATAGTTATAGTAGGTAAGATAGTTTCCGTTACTTTAAAAAAACCGATTTGCTTTTATTTCCCTTTTTTAATTAATCTAATCGGTCGTAGTAGGTGTAAAACTAAACTAACCTACTTACCTCCTACTATTTTTATGCATTGGTAGTAAATAAGTATTGGTAATTTAATTTCTTAGTTTCTTTATTTTTCAATTTAAACGTGACTTATACACATCGTCGTGCGAGCGTAAATTTTTACTACGTAGGTGGTTATTAGAGGTTTTTATTTGATAACAAATCTCAATCTGTATATCTGTTTTGTTCGATTCAGCTAGGACGCAATATTATTAGAGCAATTATAATGACAGGAATAGCTAAAGATGAAGAAGTTTTGATTCCCCGCATACCCATGATCCCTACAGATTTACCTTTTCAGTTTAAAAGAATCCAGTTTCCCCTCAAACCAGCCTTCGCAATGACCATTAACAAAGCGCAAGGGCAAACACTTAAAGTAGCAGGTGTCCATTTAGAGAAAAACTGTTTCTCGCATGGCCAACTGTACGTGGCCTGCTCGCGAGTGTCGAGTCCAAACAATCTCCACATTTTAACAAATAATAACAAAACAGCAAACGTTGTATACAAAAATGTTTTAAATTAGATCATTGTCATTTTAATTAGGTCATTGTGTCTCTTGGACACAAGGGACCAATACATTTTCCTGAGTACTTTCTGCCACTCAATGCTATATCCAAATCTATACCGTTCCTTTAATCCATATCTAATATCTAATATTCAAATTAAAAGTACGCAGACAAAGTCGCGGGTACCGGCTATCTATATATAAGAGAAAGTCGTGTTAGTTACTACACTTATAACTCAAGAACGGCTGAACTAATTTAGCTTAAAGTTTGTAGAGATGTAGCTTAGAACCGAGGGAAGGAGAAGGTTCTTATGACAGAAAAAAAATAAAGAATTGCGCGGAAACTTAGAAAATTTAGGTATCCCCTCTAAGGCGGAACGAAGTTCGCGGGGGCAGCTAGTGTTTTATATAAATATATTGATTGGCCATCACACTAAATAATTTAATTTACACGTGTTTTTATGCGATGGCTGAGTCAATTTTATATAAAACGTTAAAGATTTTTAATAATGATATGCGTCACTATAAGATGCTGTTAATGATTACGTAACAACTTAATGCTTCGAGTACGGAGATTCCAGACAAATTGATTTTCAATTGTTATGGACCACGATCGTGGTCTTAGGGACTGAACGTATTAAGACAGAAAGACGCTAAGTAAAGACTGAATAAATTAATAACCGACTGGTTTTTTTGACAAGTATTGTTTTTGATGGGATACTTGTTTTTGTAACTGAGATATTTTAAACTTGTATATTAGTATTGTTTCTTATCCAACATTTATAACAGAATGTATGCTCACATTTATAACAAAAAAAAACGCTGTTCAGGAAAAGAAGTATACCTATTTGCTGAGTTAGAAAAAATGTTGCGGATCATGACCCGGCAGTCATTCTGTATAATAAGATCACCTCAAAATACTCATCCGCGGAGTACTGCACGCCGACGACGAGCACCCCGGCCAGGTTGAAGTGTGTGCCGGGCCGCCGCCGCAGCCGCTGCGTGTCCTGCACCGAGCAGTCCACCAGCAGCACCACCGAGTCACCCTTTATGCTCAGCGCTAAACGGTGCCATCTGGCCGTGGGAATACAGTTTAGTATTGCATGACGAACGGTGTCAAATGAGATTTGTGATTGTGATCAGATTACTACTTAGAATACGTATGATTCTCACGTAACATAGGTATTCTGGTCTGATATGAGTGACTGAGATGGGTATATTGTTGGGATACTAATGATAGTGAAACTATGCTGGTCACAAGCAACTGAGACAAGGGTTATCCTAGCTTTCTTTGGGAATGAAATGAACATGTAAATGTCCAAATTTTCTTTGACGTTTTTCTGACAGATTTTCGGGCGAAGAACTGTCATCAAGAAGTCAACAAGATGTGTCACGTTCGGAAAAAATTGAATTTTCTTTGACTAGCGGAGAACTGTCAAACTTTGTTTGGAAAGTATGACAGTTCTCCGCTAGTCAAAGAAAATTCCCCATTGTAGAGTCTACACTACATACACTGACAGCAGTGGGCGTCATGTGTATTGACACGACGATGATGATGAAGAAGTCTTAGAACAGACACTTGTATTGTATTGTACACGAATATTTTTTTTATAAAACTTGTATTATACCGATACAAACTATTGTTTAATAATGTCATTGTCTCATAATAATGGATATGACTAAAACATTAACTGTAAAAAACTTTTTGGAGCGGTCAGTATCAATTTCCTCAAAAAGTTTAAAAATGAACTGCAGCGGTTGGTTTATGTTGTTCACAAAAAGAGATCAGTTACTGACGAATTGTTCAACTTAGCTTGTCAATGGCCCAAATATCGAATACATAATGGATGTCCGGTGATATTTTCCAAATTGTGTAAATATATAATATGATTATACATATTATTTAACCAGGTGAAACTTGGATGACGCAAAATACTTTTAAAAATGAATTGTTCTGTTATAAAATTAAGTTGTGATCTTTCTTTGATAGTCTTTTTTTTATAAACCGTGTTACGCATAATCTCCATATGCAAGGAATATTGGGTTATTCTTTGATTTGTTGTTTCATTGAAGTAGTGTGTATTTACTAAAATACAGTATGAAACTTGAAATATTGGTTGTTAGGTTGACTTCGAAGCGTAATAAAGTTTTAGTTTTAGGTTTTTGCTTCTTGTTTACGGCGACCGGTAGAGAGAATGGCAGAGAGGAAAAAAAAATTTGAATCTTTTATGGACAAAAAAAGAAGGGAAGAAAATCTTACATACAGTCACGCCCATAATCCTCCAAAGCAGTGGACTGGACCCTAGGATCACAAGGTACCCATCGGCTACATTTAGCACTATAAGGAATTACGAATTACATCCTGCTCTGGTGACTTACTAAATTAGTGATATAGAACTACAAAAGTGAAGGCTGTCAAGTATCTATTTTATATTCTAAAATAGCTAAAAAACTATATAGGGAGTACATAGAAGAATAAATAATATTTGATTACTTTTCTGCCATCCTACTTAGGTATGTAGCACTCCCTCATACAGCGATCTGGGATGATACATAGAAATGCGTTCGGAAAAAAATGCTACGGCTGCGTTTAGAATACTGAAATAGCAGAATACATTTTTTTTTGTATTATTGTAGTATGCAGTATCTTCCAAAGCTTGCGGTATAAACTCTTCTTGGATATGTAATTAATGGTTATTTTACTGCCACTCGAAGGAAAAGCAAAACTAATTAAAGAGGATGCTTTAGTAGTTCGAAGAGTATCTTACGACTGGATGCCCCGCACGTGTGCAGTTTTATTATTTACGACATTACATTAAAAACGTCTAACATTATCAGTGTTTCTGTACTTTGTTATGCATGAATTACATACCTTCCTCTGGAATCACTCTATCTATTAACAAAAAAATATATATATCTATACTTATATACTAATATTATAAAGAGGAAAGATTTGTTTGTTTATTTGCATTGTATAGGCTCCGAAACTACTGAACGGATTTTGATGATTCTTACACTAAAAGACAGCTACGTTTTTCCAAATGAGCATAGGCTACTTTTTATATTGTCTAATTACATTTGGCTTTAAATATTGTTAATAAAAAAAAATA